>CAHIKZ030000513.1:475000-485000 GCA_903632075.3 Acanthosepion pharaonis | reverse complement strand
AATGAAATGTCTTCTTCGGTGTGCCGTGAGTCCCTTCAGGATGTTGGCAACCATGCCTCTCGAAAAATTTATATCTATCGGCTGTGTGAACAACGATAAGGTCTTAGAGAGGATGCAAACTAGGAAGAAGCTTATATTTAACATCAGGGAGAGGCAGCTTAAGTTTCTGGGACGCTTAATGATGAAGGAGGACCTGGAGAATCTGATACTCACGGGTCGAATAGGGAGAGAAACAGACAAGGGAAAACAACGCATGACATACCTAGTGGGCTTAAGCAAGTGAATGACAGAACGTGGTTTTGGGGAGGTGGCAGAGGGAAGAAACTTGTTGAGAGCTGCAAGGGATAGAGGGAGGTGGAGAGCCATGATCGCCTACGTCCTGAAAGAATATGAAACATAAAAAGAATAATACATTCATATATATATATATATATATATATATATATATATATATATATATATATATATATATATATATATAAGCAAATATATGGATATAGATCCGATAGATTAACATTATTAATTCAACATGACAAAGACGATGTACGTTGATCTTATAAGACTTTCAGTTATCTGTTGGATAAGTCTTGTTCTTATGTACATCGTCTTTGTCATGTTGAATTAATAATGTTAATTATATTTTATGAATATGTCCTGAAGATGGTTTATTAGACCGAAACGTCCGACGTTGACGTATTAACATTAAAACAGCATAATTGTATATAAGGATTTTTGTTTGTTTTTTTCCGTATATTTTTCTTCATATATATATATATATATATATATATATATATAATGAATAAAAAGTTTTTCATTTCACTAATGTTTACTTCAAAGTTTTGTAGTTATATAGATGCAACTACTCATTAGAACATTCTATTAATGCTCTATACTTATCTTCGATATTGAGAACTTTACTCTTGCATTAAATGCCTTTATCAACAAACGAATAAAAAACCATCAATTTTGACTTTAAATTTAACCAATAATTATGTGATATATATATACATTTAGGCATTTAAAACAACATGCCTGGCCGCATACACAATACTTAAACATGAAAACAATAAACAAAAACTAAAAATTCTTGAAGCAATATACATTAAACAGTTGAAACCTAAGCTGAATAAAATAAACTATGAAATCTCCACAAATATCCTTAAATGTCTATAATTGATAACAAAAGCCATTGGTTTATACCAACGGCTTCCCATACTTACTACTTCTCGTTTTCACTCTCGCGTGGTCATGTGTGACGTCATGAGCTGCGGTGCGATTTTCGCTTACAGCGTTTTATATGCACGTGTTTATCGTTGCTTGGAAATCATCCATATAAACAGAAACAGACTATCATGACATTCTTGTCCGTGTATTGCTTAATATATTGTACTGTAATTGCCATCTTTGATAATGGCTTATGTAAACCGAAAGCTTAGATTGGATTAAAAAATATGTATCAATATTGTGATTTTCTTTCTTCGTTTAATGATAATGTTATTAAGCTTATCAGACGTTATGACAAGAATTTACATAAAATAAATAGACAGCACTTGACTATATTATTTAATAAAACATGTATGAATATATATATATATATATATATATATATATATATATATATATATATATGTATCGATATATAATTTTGTGTAATTCTATATATCAACAAACAGTATTTAGAAAAATATGAAAAACTGGAAAGTTGTTTTTGTTGCGTTTCATCAGTTAGAATTTCATCGCACAGGGCTTTATTGACATTATCACGTGTACACATGCGCAAGAAAAATAATCCACTGAGACGAAAATGTCTGGAAAGTGCATTGATCACTAGTTCAGACACAATAATTTTGCGTCCAGGTTCTTAGAATTTATTAACATTCTTGGTAGATTTTATACTCTGACAGTGTGGGATAGTCAGGGACAAAGGTGTCGGAGAGAAAAAATATAAAGATGATTTCGGCTAGATTGAAGAAAAAAAAATTCTTTAGAAAACACTCTTAAAAAATTTTCAAACTACCTGCATCTCTCGTTTAGTGAGCATTTGTTGACGTGTCAACGTCAACAAAAGCCCAGCCCGAGAAAAATTTTAACGGATGAAACGCGTCACAAGTTGGGTACAAGAAACATTTGGTCGGCCCGATCAATGTATTGTAACAAAACTATATTAATGATTTTAAACATTTTATTTTTCTTTTCTTTTCACCTTTTGAAAAATTTATCTTTATATACGGTTTTAAGCTGAAATTTTCTAAACTGATATATTAGAGACGTTCAAAATTAAAATGTTTTTTCGAATCATTCATTTACTACGCTATATATTGTTTGTTTCTTTAAAAATGGCTTATGTGTAAACAATGCCACAGAGTTATTTTGATCAGGCCACTCTGGCAGTCTAACACAATAGAATTAATTTTCATTTCATTTGTTCAGCCAGAAATGATACATCGAAAATTGATATTTTATTGGTTCGGCGTCGATGTATCATATATATATATATATATATATATATATATATATATATATATATATATATATATATATATTCTACAGACAACTTCATAGTTCAAGTGTACCAGACGACTGCTTGTTGGAAAATGAAACACTTCATAGAAAGCGTTCATTCCATATAGAAAATTTCCCAAGAGTTTAACTATGGTTATTAAAAACAATGAGAATTCAGTATTTCAGAATAGATTGATACGAACTTTAAATCCACGATTTTCGTTTGAATTCAAAACAAGTCTTATACGTTTATATTCAACTTACATGTTTCCTAATTCCAGAATACGTACCATTTAAATAAAACAAAGTGAGATATCTGTACACTTCTCCGAACTTGATATATTATCTAAAATAAAATAACGGAAAATTGCACGTTCATTTGTAAATATGAATTTTTAAATCGTAGTAAAACATTTATCATTGGTCCGCAATTTCCATTGATGTCACCGGCATTCCGATGGGATTATGCATAGTTGTTGAAATTTATCGTGTTTTACAGACAAGGTATCTGCACCCCATATCTAACCATCTTTGTACGGCTTCAGGTGGCTGAGTTCTGAATCCATTACATTCGCTTACGTGCTAATTCCCTTGGGATAGGTATGAATCCTCTTCTTCATCACCACTCACCAGCTAAGAGACAGGGTTCTATAGCCTTGGATGGCAACTGGTCTACCGCAGAAATAAATGGGAACCTAGAGCGGGAAAAATCTGTCTCGTCAGTCATGTATCGAAATATACATGATCGCCTAAGCGTGTATCCCGCATGGCACATAACTGACTGACTTTTGCCTAGCCTGGTTGCCAACCACGGCTAGAGATAGCGGTCTGTCTAATATTTGACCCAGAGTTGGAGGAGAGGACAATGGATTGATACAGTACTTTTTTTCCATGAATATTTGTGTAAAAGAGAGTGTATCGAACTGGATCGGAATACGAAATCATTTCGGCGATTTCTACTTCCGAGACGCTAACCACAGCACAGGCTGTTTATTGATTACTTTATTGGATTTTTTACGACTTATCAACCCTTTGGGAGTTATCTAAAGCCGAAACATATTTTGAATTGTCGAATCATTCATTTTTTTTTTGCGATTGTCTTTTGAATAACAATGGTTTTTACAGATACTTTTCCTATTATTTAACCCATAACTGGGGAGAGAAGGAGATAGATTCATACCTTTCCGAAGGTTATTTGCGCGAAAGTGAATGTAATGAATTCAATCGGGATTCGAACTCAGTTCGCTAACTTTTCGTTCCAAGTCGCTAACCATCGTGCATGTAGTATAAATAAATAATTCTTTTTTTTTTATTTTTTGTCTTACTCCTTCAATTAAATTTATTAGGTGAATCGAGAGAAGAACTCTCATTTGTTTTTAGTTGGCATTAGGAGCGTTTCGCTTCTAATATCGCCTATTTGATTGTATTCTAACAGCTGTCAATATAATTTTGTTAAAATTAAGAATATTTGGTGAAGTATATGTTTTTATGTCTATTTTATTTTAAGTACGTTTAAACGCGACTGATACACCACAAGATGTATGCCTTTTCTAGAGAATAAATTCTAAATGATTATATTTGTCAGGAGTGGTTTGCGATACTTGCCGAAGAGTCAGCTAGAGTCTAACTGACCGTTTAGCAAACTAATTTTTTTTTACAGTGACCCACAGCAAGAACCATATTTTGCATCGTGACCCATTATACCTACTGTAATAAATCAAAGACAAACTCTGTCCAATAGGTTTATTTATTTACCATCAACAATTTATATGTATATTTCTTATGATCCACACATATTGGAATTGTATGTATCTATTTGTATTATTTATTTGTATGAATATAAAATTATTACTTTTAGAAAAACAATTTTAAAGGAAATTTCGACACAAAGCTAAAGTAAACAATATTTGAATGAAACTTTAAATGCATGTGAATTATCCAACACTTCTAACGGCTTTCACCGGCTATGAAGAGGAACGCACTCCACACCTTCGTAGCTAATTTTTGGCGTGAGGTCTCTGTGAAAGAGAACTGATGTCACTCAGTTTGCAACAAGTTTAACGAAAAAAACATATAAACTCAGTGAGAACAGACTATATATATATATATATATATATATATATATATATATATATATATATATATCAAAAAATAAAATAAAATACAAGCTTATCTCGGTGAAAACTGGTGATGATTTATGTGTGCTGTGCAAGATTTAGAGTTGTTTATATTCTACACTTTGCTCTCACTTGCGTATATGTTTTTCTTTCTTTTTTGTCACAACCCATTTTATTTATCTTGTGACCCATTGTACTGTTGGGACCCACAGTTTGAAAAAGCCTGTTCTAGAAGACGAAATGCATTACACAGAATAAAATTTATAAAAGCTTTCTCTTAAAACTTAAAAAAGAAATTTTCAGGTGAATCGGTTTCTCAAATCCACTAGCAGTTATTGCTCTTTCCAGTATTGATGGGGGTTTCCTTCCTAACCTTTTATTTGAAATAGTGTGGAATGTCAACATCTTCATTATGTCATCATTTTTTCTTTGAGTTAAATGCAATATCCATTTTAGCTGTTGCTGCTGTTGAAAGTTTTCAAGTGATGTGGTTTCTGTTATTTAGTACAGTTCTTTGTGATTCAGTAACTGCTATTGGACTTGAGAAACCTATTCTACTGAAAAAATTTTTTTAAAGTATTAAGAGAAATCTTTTATAAATTTCAACTGACAGTAATACAAGCTGCTTGGTCAATAAATGTTTCCTTATTAGAAAACAACTAATATTATCATTACCATGTAGATTTGATTTTTCAAAAAATAAAATATATTACAAGCTTACCTCGGTGAAAGACTAGTGATGATTTATGAGTGCTGTGCAACATTTACAGTTGTTTATATTCTACATTTTTCTCTCACTTGCGTATTTGTTTTTCTTTCTTTCTTGTCACAACCCATTTTATTTATCTCACGACCCCCTTGAAGGAGCGGGACCCACAGTTTGAAAAAACCTGAGCAAGACTAAGTGGAGCTGACAGCGATCAAATCAAGATTTTATTGGGGAAGACAGCAACCAACGGAAATCTTCAGTAAGGAATTAGCGGGAAAATTGCATTTGGGGGATACTAGACCGCACGTTACTGAGAGAGAGAGAGAGAGAGAGAGAGAGATAAGGTTTTGGGAGGATGATAACAGGACGAGATACTAAATAACATGCCATTCCACTTCCATGGAGTCAAAACATCCACATTTCCCCCATGTTCCATATCTGAATGACAGCTTTTCAATATTTACCTTTCCTTCCTTGACTAGCAGCATGGGCCGGCGTTGCTCGTGCTTGATTCAAAAATCGTATGACTCATACAGCAATCGCTATCACCTGACTTAAAATATTTTTGCCCTTCCTTGCCTTTAAAGGAGTGCCCTTTGCCGTGCTGATGTTGCTACATGCCTTACTTCTGGCCTATCTCACACTGCGAATTTTTTCTAAGCTCTATACTAAACATTAACTCTGTTACGAAAAAAGAACTAAACAAAATGAACACAAAATGATCAGCTTTAAAAAAGTACTCGTAATTGGAAAAACCGAATGAAAAAAGAATGTTAACAACAAATACTTTTTCACACCCAACCCAGTTCTGCGGAATCAGAATCAACGTTGAGTTTAAGCAAGCGAATGAGCCAATTGGAGTAAAGTGCCATGCAGATTTAAATTTTTCCCACTTGTGACGAATGCAGGCCAGTCGAATCTTCCTGCCTATTTGTGGCAGCCAGCTATAGGATCTCACTCTGGCCAGTAGAAAATGGCCGCAAACTCCATGAAAACTGCCGTAGAAGCATGAAAAAATCGATTATTTCCACTATCGATGGGAGTTGGGAAATGCAAAGTCGGTCTTGGCCTTTTTGCTAACTTGGAACATGTGCATGTAAATTTTGGTGCAAATCAGTCGAAAATTGCGGCCGTGCATTCGTTACACACACACACACATCCTGCCTTTTATAGACAGAGATACAGTTCCAAATAATTTGCGTGCTCTTGAGGGATGGGACCTTGTTTTCCATTCTGCAACCTCCTTCGTCCAGACGTAATGCTGCAAGCCTGTTACTACTCTATCGATATTTCCATGGCAAAAGTTCAGATGATCTGTATTCTTTTTTCTCCTCTTCTCATTGCTATCCTTTTCTTCTTCTCGTTGCTATCTTTTACTTCTTCCAGGTTTTTTCCTTCTCGCTACCACTTTTATTATAACTATCTGACGTTTAATTCCCTGTCATGGCTCCAATGAATACATCAAGTATTTCTCTTGTCTCAAACACCATAGGTTGGCCATAATAGACAAGTTCCAACAATCTTTCGTATGTTAACGAACTTGTCTGAAATCTTCATTTTACCTGTGTTTCATTTAAATTTCATTAGATTTATATTTAATGTTTCTCTTTGGAAGTTGCAACGATGACGTCAGCAGAATTTCTTTTTGTCCTTTAATTCGCATGTGCTTCCTTAAAGTTTAACACTCACAGGGCATATTGAAGACAAAAGGGACAGTGAATACATCAGGTAATTTACCTATCAAGCTTGTTTAAATGGATCATAGAACAGAGATTGCGAAAGACAATGGAAAGACAAACTTTGCTAAGAGCTAGGTGTTGTGAAAAGCAGTGAAAGGAGCATTTAGATTAAGGATTTATATGTATTTTATGATGATACAGTCTAATTTAAGTTTTCTCTTTCATTTATTAAACCTTAGTTCCACCGGCTTAGAATTTATAGCTAAGACCCGACATGCCACTTACAGGGGGCAAACTATCCTCATTCCCATTGAATTCAGGAAATTCCATTCGGACACGGTTTTCCCAAGATCTGCTACTTTGTAGAACATACTCCCGAGGTGATGCTTCCCAACCACTGCAATCATACCCTCTTCAAGTCCAGAGTCAACCTTTATCTATCCTACATATCCTCATAATCTGCAATTACGATGTTCATAAAACAACCGCTTTCAGTAAGCCTCTAGCTTGAGTGGTTCTTAGGCCTGGTATTGGGCAAAAACATAGAGTAAAATTATACGTTCTGATCAATACAGTATTTTAAATGTAGGATGAAGTTAAGTGTGGGGTTAAGTGTATTCTGTCATAATTATTCGGTACCCTAGAGATTCTGTACGATGTCGGATAATTGGTGGTAAACCTGTAATAAAAAAAAAAACGAATAAAAAAAATAATAAATGGTTTGGCAAAAATCAAAATTCTCTTCTCAGATTTATTAAAGTTATACATAATTTTCCCGAGAAACGCTAGATGACTTTCCCTGGTAACAATTTTTTAAGCAATGTCTTTCTTAATGTTTTATTTTATCTACTTCAGTTTAATTCCTTTACGAAATCTTTCCTCTTGATGTCGCCATTGTTTTAATTTATTCAAAATGAAAGGAAACGAAGCGGAGTCGTTAAGGAACAAAAAGGAAAGGCCTTTTCACATTTCTTGTTTTTTTTTCCAGCCGCCATCTTTTATTCCTTATGTATCGTGACGTTCAGTCTTTTAGAGTCGGATTCCGCTATCATATGCTAAAAGAGACGAAACAAAGTAAGCTTTCGTCTTTGCGTTGTATCGCTTTCTTAGCAAAAGCGGTATATATGCTTATGTGTCAGTGGCGAGCAAAAGAAGAGGTTGATGTAACAACCGGTTCCGGGAGGCCTAGCAGCGGTGCCATGGTGCGAGAAGCGAGGCCGCTGATGTGGTGGGGACAGAAGAAATGCAAGGCAACACAGACGCTTAATTGATCAAGAACTTAATGAAATCAGTTTTTTACTATGATTTTTCTTTGTTCTTTCGCTTCGCCTTTTTGTTCTTTCTTTTCTTTAACGTTTACTTTTGTTCCTGTCGTCTTCCTCTTCTTTTTATAAATTACATTTTTTCTTATTCTTTTTCATCCATCTTTCTTTTTTTGTTTTCTTTCTTTCCCGTATCAGACTTCCGCGTATTTACTTTGCTTATTTTCGTCTTTCTTTTTCTAATTCTTTATTGTTATAAACTTGCTTCTTTTATCTTTCCTTTAGTTCATTTTTGTTCATTAATATATTTTGCTATTCATCATAGCTCGTTAATTTCAACTTATGACGCTTTAAAACTATCTTGTGTTCCTTCTATTTTACACGAATTATTTATCTTTTTTCATCGTCTTCCTAATATGTTTCCCTTTAGTATTACTTTATTTATTTCAATCTTCTTCATTTCCGTTTTTTATTCGGGATCTTCTTCGTCTTCTTCTTACATTCCCTTCTTTTTCTTATTATATTTTTTTTCTTCTTCGTGAAATTTTCTTCTTCTTCTTCTTCTTCTTGCTAATAATAACAATTGTGTTTTTTGTTCTAGCTTTTTTCTTCCTCTTCTCATTACTATCTTTGTCTTCTTCTCCCAGTTTTTTCTCCTTCTTCTCACTACCTTTTTTTCTTTTTCTTCTTGCATCCTTTCTCTTCTTTTTATTCCTCGCTGTTTTTCTTCTTGCATTCCTTTTTTCTCCCCCTTCTCACAACCACTTTCTTCTTCTATCTTTTTTCTTTTTCTTATTGCAACCTTTTTCTTTTTTTCCTTCCTCTCTCTTTTCCTTCTTGCATTCCTTTTTCTTTTTGCTATCTTTTTCTTCTTCTTGATATCTTTTTCTTCTTCTTGATATCTTTTTCTCATTATGTTTTTTTCTTCTTGCTTGTTCTTCCTCTTGCTGCTTTGTTTTTCTTCTTCCTAATTTTCTTCTTCTTGCTATTTTTTTTTTTTTTACTGGCTATCTTTTGTGCCTCTACTTACCATCGTTTTCTTCTTCTTCCTCTCTTTCCTTCTTTTTCATTTTGCTATTTTTTTCGTTTTTGATATGTTTTCATATTCTGGTTATCTTATTTTTTTAATTCTTGATACTTTTTCGTCTTCTTGTAGACTTTCTTCTATTTCTTCCTATCTTTCTTCTTCTTGCTATAATTCTTCCTCTTCATGTCTTTCTTATTATTCTTGCCATTTTTCTTTTTTTTCACGCCTTTCTTCTTTTTCTTCTTCTTGCTATCTTTCTTGTCCTGTCTTTTCTTTTTTTCTTCTTCTTCTTCTTCTTCTTCTTCTTCTTCTTCTTCTTCTTCTTCTTCTTCTTACTATCATTTTCTTCTGCTTTTTGTTATCTTTTTTCTTCTCATTATTTTTCTTTTTCACGTCTTCTTCTTCATATTAACCCTTTCTTTCTTTCTTTTACTTTATGGTTTATCTCTTTTATTTATTTATTTATTTTTTGACTTTCTTTGGTTTTGCAAACAAACAAAAACACAATCCTATTAATGCTGTTTGCCAAACATATTCGGAGAGACCTTCACTAACAAACGCTTATAAATGTACATAGAAAACGAACCTTACACGCTAACTTACATTCATACACATAGAAAGAGAAACAAAAGTTAAAAGGAGAAATAAATGTCACGAAAGACAAAGGACGCATTTTGCATCGATCTTTGCAAATGTTTCGTACA
>CAHIKZ030000513.1:432500-465000 GCA_903632075.3 Acanthosepion pharaonis | reverse complement strand
TTGTAAAGGCTCAGCGGTGTAAACACTAGCGAAACCAAATGTGATTTAGGAAAAATGTATTAATTCTTCATTTATATAAGGTATTATATAAGGCATACATTGTGGATGAGGTTTTGTCTTCATCTAGTGACAAAAGAGAAGAAACTTAGGCTGAGTAGGAGGCAGGCACTCGGTCAACACAGACACACACGCACATATTTGAGTAGCCTAGCTACTGGCGTCTTTTGCATAGTAAAAACGTTAAAATTTCCCTTCCGCTCTTCTGTGTGACGATAGCTTGAGGGGTAGAATCTCTGACTGATGCCAAATCGATCCTGGCTTGAAACAATCGGATGTCTAGCCACACTGATGAGCTGTGATACAGCAAAACTCTCTGTCTGTGGATGAATATTTCGAAGAGGAAAGGGTGCTGCTGCTAATGCAACGCTCTTCAACTAGTACCGTGTTCTCCTAGCCACTGACGTCTTTCGAATAGTAAAGACATTAAAATTTCCCTTAATTTCTGCCGTGTGACGTTAGCTTAGGGGTAGAATATCTTATATATCTCTGATATATATATATATGAGGTATATCTTGGTAGCAAGAAACATGCATTGTTGAACAATACGGTGACAGTTTTTATTCAACTTTACCAATTTAATTTTTTTTAAATTAATAATAAATACATACACATAACTTCAAACGCTTTATAGCGGATACTCGTATTTGATATAGACGTCCCATTTTTATTTTAAACAGTGTATATTAAGACATTGCATTCAATCAATGCTACTTACTTAACGGCAATAGAATAGAAAACAAACCTGAACGTTGTGATAAAAAGCAACTATAATAAACTAATGGAAAATTATTACTAAATTTAGAAATCGTATTGATGAGATAAAGAAAATCAGATTAAATTATAAACATTTAAATTTCTTCATTATTTGACCATTAACAGTCTGCTTCACGCAGTGCGATTTTAGAAATGGGCATTTGTTTCCTTTAGACACTCCTGAACTCTATTTTTTCGAACTTTTCTCAAAATGAATTTAGCAATGAGCTCATAGATTATGTGTATTAAAATTCACTTTTAAAGAATTATGTATAGAGCACTGAGAAATAAATAATATAAAAGAATATATATATATATATATATATATATATATATATATATATATATATATATATAAAATTAAAAAAAAACAAACAAACAAATATATCCTATGCTTTTCATATGGAAAGTAAGGGATCCTTGGCGCCTAGGTGCAGTGTTAAGTTTATCAAGTTACTCGATTTGATCACTACTACTAAATAATGGATTCAGTTCTTACTGCTTTTCTAACATAGAATTAGAAACATCATGAAGTGACTGTTGAGGTTTCTAGGACACACAATAAGGAGAGAGGATTTGGATAATCATGGGACAGATTGATGGCAAGAGGGACAGAAGAAAACAGTTCAAGACTTCGTGAGCTTGAGTAAATGGATGGCGGAACAGTGTTTCGGAGAAATAACAGAAATACCAAGTTTATTAAGAGCTACAGTTAACAGGAAGTTGTGAAGAGCCATGATCCCTACCTCCTGAGACTTCACGGCACATACAAGAATAAGGAGATATGTTCACACACACACACACACGCACGTATATATATATATATATATATATATATATATATATATATATATATACAGGAGTAGACGTTGGGGTCAACATCTCAATACCTAAATTGTGTTGGCCTTAGTGTTCACTCTTATATTTACACACGCTCTATCCCTTTTATTGTGCACTTTTACCCCTAATTGTAGCAAAACATAAAACTATATATTTTTATCATATATACGGGGGTTAGACAAAATGATGTCAATATCTGCCTTAAATATTTATTTATTGACTAATAAGGTGTTGGATCTCCATTAGCTTCTAAAACTACTTTGATTCTAAGTGGAATGGAATCAAATAAGTTTTGAATTGTTTCCAGTGGAATTGTATCCCGTTATTCAATCAACATTTCGGAAAGTTGCTTCAGCGGCGATGGGTGATTTCGAATCTGTTCCTCACTCTCTGCTCTAGAATTCTTAATGATAGTTTAATTATGTTGAGATCAGGTGATTGTGCTGGCCATGGAAGATGTTTAATTACGTTATAATGCTCATTAAATCATCACTTTTTTTGCAGTGTATATGGGTGCATTATTATCTTGCCTTATAGCTCTTTCTAACAACTGTATGGTAGCCATTGTAAGGACATTGTCATTGATAATTTCGAGATATTATTAAAGTTGATGATAGCACCAGAAGAATACCAGTAAATTGCCGCCCAAATCATTACTGAGCCACCTCCATGTTTGACTGTAGGGACTAGGCAATCTAGATCATAGGCTTCACACGATGTTCTGCATAGATAAACACGCCTGTTTGTAGGAAATAACTTTAAAAAAAGACTCATCAGACAAAATAACGTTTTTTCCATTCTTCGAGTGCCCAATTTTCGTGATCATCACACCATTTTTTCGCAACTTAGTGTTCGACTTTGTGATCAGAGGTTTAGGAATTGAAACCGTTCTGTGGATACCAGCTTTGCAGAGCTTCCGACCTACTGGACGTGTAGAAATTGTATTGGTTAGGAGAGTAATGAGTTCTGATGTCATTTTTCTGCTGTAGTTTCATGATTTTTTTGATTCGTTTTAAAGCTCATCGATCTCTTTCGGTGAACTTTGGTTTCCGTCCACTATTACTCTTCGCTGATAATGTTTTGCATTGTTTTCTGTAAGCTGTGATAACTGTGGACACTACAGTTCATGACACATTCAATAATTCAGATATTTTGGTCACAGATGCACCTGCTAATCAAGCACCAACTATTTGTCCTCTTTGAAAATCCGGCAGGTCGCGTATTTTAGTATGTAACTCTTTTACTTGAAGATAAATAATGACTTAATTAAGTGGAAAATCAAGGTAAATGATTAGAGTGCTCAGCAGTTACCTTTTATGCCGGTTTGATGTTTACAAATAACCGGAAATGCCGGAACTGAAGAAAAAAATGCTATTTTGCAAGCTGTTCATTATTTTGTCTAACGTCTATATATATATATATATATATATATATATATATATATATATATATATATATATATATATATATATATATATTATAAATTGATTTAAAATATGTTTTTTTCCGCGGAAAAAAAACATATTTTAAATCAATTAATTTATAATATTAATGCTCTGTAAATTTACATCGAGCACTCTTTTGTAAAAAAAAATATCTATAAGAACACCGGATTATATATCTTACTGTTCTTTCTTTTTATTTATATATATATATATATATATATATAGATAGAGAGAGAGAGAGAGAGAGAGAGAGTTAGTGCGCGCGTGTGTGTGTGTGTGTGTGTGTGTGTGTGTGTGTGTGTGTGTGTGTGTGTGTGTGCGTGTGTGTGTGTGTGTGTGTGTGTGTGTGCGTGCGCGTGTGTGTGTGTGTGTGCGTGCGTGTGTGTGTGTGTGTGTGCGTGCGCGTGTGTGTGTGTGCATGTGTTCATAAAGGGAGAACGAGAACGTGGGATAATAATTCCATTCATTACATTAATAAAAAAAAAAATATTTAAGAAGGATTTTTATTTTGCCGTCGTTCTATATTTGTGCCATGTGCCCTCGATATTTGAGAGGATCTTGTCAAGGTTTATTAGAGAGTAACAGCTTTAAACTACAACAACAGGGGTAAATAAAGAGATTTCCCTTAGGGTAATATGTTAAAATTAAGTCAGATGGATTCAGATATCGCGCAGTGTGCAGGGAGAGGTGAGTTTATACGTTTTGCACATTAGGGCGAACTAAACAAAGATGCACTCACTGGAAATTAAAATTTCTTTCATCAAATCTGTCTTTTATATATACTTGTGTCGCATTTAAAACGGCGAAAAATGGGCCATTTAATCTGTTTTTGTTTATGTTTTCGTTTTAAATACCGAATTTCTTTCTATAATCCCGTCTTTATCCTAAAATAACAAAATAAATAAATCCTTCATTTTTTTTGTTTTAAAAGCAAGATTATGCCATTTTCAACGAACTTAGAGTGAAGAACTGCTTTTTTTTCATAACTCATTAACACAGGACGTCTACATTCCGAATGACAAATCAAGGGCGTCTACGGTTGTGTGAAAGCAAGTCAGCTAATCACGTCGGCAGCTGAATCTAGAGTATAAATCAGCTACCGAATGGCGGTTACCAAAGTGATTCCGCAGTTCATGCAGTGATGTCAATGGGTGACTCATATTTTGTATCATGTACAAGATCTAATCGATGCTCAGTTGGTAAGTCACTGGCTATTGTCATAAGTAAAAACTTAGTACGTCTTCACACTACTTTGTTTAAGTAATTTTGGTATATTTTCTGTAAATTTGGTAATGTAAAAAAAATGTCAACATGTCCACAACCTAATGGGATTTTTTTCTGTTAATTTACCCTAAATAATATAAAGTTACTCATCGCAAATATTAATTCACCCCAAGAAATTATCAATTTTAAATGAAAGTTCGCGTTTTTATTTAATTCCGGGCTCTCTTTTAAAATTATAAATTTCATATAAAAATTTATTTAGCTTGCCATGTAACAACTCCAATCCTTAGAATGAAAAATTATCAAAAATCGGGGACTTATTTACATTTCGTAAGTGTGGGTGACATTCGAGGTACTTACAAGGTATTTTTTACAATAAAAAAAAATCTGTTTTGGGCATGTTTATCGGGATGAGCCCGAATGCAGACCCCACAAATTGCTCACAGAAGTCGCCCACATTTGGGTCAATCGCAAAGGTTAAATCAACTGGAGTGCAATGGAAGGACTCGCTCTGGGAGAATTTAGTCCGAATTTTAGTAAATATAAATTCTTTTTATTTTGGTGTGAATTAATTTTTTTTTTGGGGGGGGGGGCAATCAACAGATCACCCAATGATATAAAATTTCATTTTTTGGTGCAAAATACTTATTTTTGAGCGTAATACTGCTCCTTTTCAATGCTCTTAATCTATCGTTCAAAATTAATTTAATACAAGTGAAAAGCTACGGACTTATTGACCCAAATTCTTTATGTCTCCAAGTGAAAATGCGTTCACTTATTGATGCATCTTTATTGACTAAAGGAATAAAGTTTTATGGTGCAAAATTATTTTCTGACCAATTAATCTAATTTCTTCTTTTTATTGCGACTATCTTGGTCGAAGCAGGCCAAGATTGAGAAATCAGAACTGGGAAATGGCTTTCCACAAGACTTCAACTCGCACTCTGATATTTGTCATAATCAAAACTTCAAGCACTTTCTCCATAACTGATTCATAGTTTCCCCATTTTCGCTGTTGATGCCGTGAAGTTTGAGATTGCTGACCTGACAGGAAGTCGATCTTGGCGGTCTTATGTACTAGGTAGCCGACGAGAACCTGGTCTACGCGAGTACGAATATTCATCCGACGACATCTTGCAACATCGAATCAATACCGATAAGTCCAATACGCGACGCTGTTGTTAGAATTGTAGGCCTCTGATTGTAAGCTACTCGAAGGGATATAATTCTGACCCTCACAAACGACTCTAATAGTACGCTTGCATGTCCGCCGTTTGAAATCTGCTTGCAGTGGACAATTTAACCTCGCTATAACTTACCGAAGCATGTGTCATACTCAGACACATTGATATATCGATTGTAACGTCACGAAATGGTCGACAAATGATTAGAGTGTCAAGAGACGCTGGATGTATACTGAAATATCACCTGATTTCTAGCATACATATATCATACTAAAATTCAACAACAACTGTTACAGAATCATATATATATATATATATATATATATATATATATATATATATATATATATATATATATTATGAATTAACTGATTTAAAATATGGTTTCTTCGCTACACAGGAATTACCATGTTTCAAAAACCGAAGCTAAAATCTTCAAATTTAATTATATAATTAAATTGAAAGCATTAGTTCTTTCATTTTCAAGCGGATTTATAATATATAAATTTACATTGAGCACTGTTTTTGTAAAAATAAAAATATCAATATAATATATGTTTCATGTTGAACAATAAAAGATGTATTTGTAAAAAAAAGTATTCAAAGAGATGTAGATTTTATAAACGATTTCGCAGAGCTTCATAAATGTTCAATAGGCGCACTACCTGTGACACGTCAAACGTCAAGTCGTTAGTCCAGCTTCTGCCAAACACGTTGTAGTATGTCTTGCGTAACATTCTCCAGCGCCTCAGTAAATCTGCATTAGTTCCTTTTGGCTTGTAGGTAGAAGGGTTATATAGACCTATCCCTTCACATAGGCCCCTTAAAAAGATCACATGGTGTCAAGTCAGGTGGCCATTTCAATAGCGCATTGACATTATCATTGGCACGCTCGATCCATCTTCATGGTAGATTCTCATTGTGATAATTTTGCACAGTCAACTTTGTTTTTGCACGTTTCGTTAAAATTTGAGATAATTTGAGCGAGAATTGAATATGCTATTACACTACAAAATGATATGTCAATTTTTTGGGGACAACCTATATATATATATATATATATATATATATATATATATATATATATATATAATTAAAAGAAGAGAAACACAGCAACAGTTTTTTGGTTGTAATGTGAATTTTAAAAATATATATATATATATAATGCTTTATTTTATTTTAAAAAAATCCACATTATATCCAAAAAAAACGTTTATGGTTTCTCTCGTTGGAACAACTATCACCACTTCCCTTTATATATATATATATATATATATATATATATATATATATATATATATATATATATATATATATATAAATGTGTATATAAATATAAATAAATATATATATGTATAATTATTTATGTATTATATGCGCGGTACTTATTAGAAAGCGCTCAATATCAGAGATATATATGACGATATATGACGATCGCTAAAGCGTGAAACCCAGGGTCACAAACTCACATCTATTCAACCAAATATATATATATATATATATATGTGTGTGTGTGTGTGTGTGTGTGTGTGTGTGTGTGTGTTATTACATTAAGCGTCATATTGTAGTGGGCTCGCGTTTGAGCAGACACAGTTTTTCTTTTTTTAACAAGGTGAATTTGAGAGCCTTTATTAAAGAAAAGATGCCTTTCGACTGCACAGGCCGGTAATTGTTGTTCAAAATGTAAAAACAACTACACCATCACGTGAATCCACAAAAATATAATGTTGAAAATAAAAATGTCATATTAAAATAAAATCTATTAATTTCTAGAAAAAATATTTACAATATATAAAAATATATACACTGTACAAAATACGGTATATTCATAGGTAAAGGACAGAGAGCATTTGCATATATTCAGTTAATTACATAGACATCGTTGCTTTCTAACTCCAGCCATTCTCTATATTTATATACGCGTCTGATTAGGGATCAACGCGATTTCTTTAAGTTTATTTTTATTTATTTCTCCCTATAGTTCGGATCTTTTTCGTTGTTTCCAGTGAAAGTGACTAATGTCAACGTACTAAAAAAATGGCATGGTTATGATTGGTTTCTGATGAAATTTAAATATAAAGAAAAAGTTTCCAATGTCTGAGTCCTCAGATACCCAGTACTTTCTGAGCGACTGTTCGGTTGTACTCACTTCCTCCGGACGGGAGGAACCCGAAATAGGCTACGCCGAAGGGCGGAGTCTCCTTCGGGGAGATAAAACCGGCCCTGAACCCGTTTATACGCGTTCAATGGGCATATTTTTGGCCTAGCCCACGGGCTCGGAATGCCCTCATTAAAACGGCCTTGTGCCACATGACACCCTCGTGGGTGGCGGGTGACTGAATATCGTCCTCAGATATTGGACACTTTGGCAGAACAGGCTTGAGGAGACATAACAAAAAGACAAAATCGATTAACAGTAAGAAGGTCAGGAAATTGTGGAGAGCCATAATTGACAACATCCTGAAAGGGACACAGCACACCCAAGAATATACATATATATATATATATATATATATATATATGTGTGTGTGTGTGTGTGTGTGTGTGTGTGTTTATGTGTAAAATGTCGCGCATCGATTGCTGGTGTTAAAACAGTTCTTGGTCAGAGTTGAATTGGACCAGGAAACAGTTATATTAAAAAGTGCTCATACTAAAAAGGTTTCTACTTTCTCATTAATTTTCCTCACAAACACACACCCAAACACAAATACACACACAGACATACAAACACAAACACACACATACACACACATATGTAGATAGATAGATAGATAGATAGATAGATAGATAGATAGATAGATAGATAGATAGATGTATAAAGAAAAGAAAAAAATTAACCTGCTGAGTTTTTATACTTAAAAAAATAGGAGATCAGCGAATTACGCTACCTTAGTTTCAACCATTCGGTATATTCAGGCGTTATGTACCAAAATACCATACCGGGTGATGATACCGAAAGGTTGGAACCACGGTATGTGTTTGACTGATCTCCTAATATATATATATATATATATATATATATATATATATATATATCTTTTATAAATTAACTGATTGAAAGTATGGTTTCTTCACTACAAAGGTTTTACCATGTTTCAAAAACGGAAGCTAAAAACTTCAAATTCTATTACATAATTAAATTAAAAGCATTAGTTCTGTTTCATCACCAATCGAATTTGGAAATAGCTTATTTTTAAATTTACTGAGTTATAAACGCACATGCAATTCAAATTTTTTTGTTTCCAAGGATACAGAGAAATCAAGTCATTTTGACAGGGGCGGTTGTAGCGATGAAACCATATTTTAAATCAGTTAATTTCAATATTTATGCTCTGTAAATTTACATTGAGCACTTTTTTGTAAAAATAAAAAAAAAATCAATAAGAACATCGGATACTATATTTTACTATTCTTTATTTTTAAAAGATATATATATATATATATATATATATATATATATATATATATATATATATATATATATATATAAATATATATATATGTGTGTGTGTGTGTGTGTGTGTAGATAGATAGATAGATAGATAGATAGATAGATAGATAGATAGATAGATAGATAGATAGATAGGGACACAGATGATGACAGTTAGATATAGGCAAAAATTGAGCTAGTATAAAATGTAAACGTCTAGGAAGTGTTTTAACAGAGGACAGAAAATGTGGCACTGAAAGATGCTTCTAAAAGCTAAGCAAAATATTAAGAATCAGGAAAATCTTCTTAGAGACGAAGAAAATAAGATTTAACTGTTATATTATATTGGTATGCCTATATAACAGTGAATGCTGGACAATCTGATTACAGTTGAAGAAGAAACTTGTGGTAACAGAAAAATATTTCTACAGAAGTATTCTGAGGATACCATGGACTGATTATGTGAGCAATGGCGAAGTTTTAGAAAAGTTACTCATAATTAACACCAGAAAAAGGCAGTTGAAATTTCTAGCGCATATAATGAGGAAAGAAGGCTTGGAAAATTGTATACTCACAGGACATAATAAATGCAAGAGTAATATGTTTATGTGAGAATATGATATATATATATATAAAATTAGCAGATGTACTACAGGCCATGGGTACGTCGTTGACCAAATTCTATATTCATTTACTATAGTCAAATTAGCTTCAAAATTGGGCCTTCAAAGGTTGTATGATACGTTTATATATATATATATATATATATATATATATATATATATATATATATATATATATATATATATATATTACATACTGGAACAATGTTAAAATTTAATGACAAAATGGAACAATTTTTTCCCGTGGTAAATTTCGATCTTTAGACTATATACCCCAACACATATTTAAAGAAAATAAATTTAAAAGTTTAAAATTTCAGCGTCTCCTCCCCTTCATGAACATGTGTAGTTATATCAGCCTAAACATCACTCTCGTCTGATGAAGTATTAATGATCCAAACGCCTCATACTAAAAAGGTTTTCTACTTTCTCATTAATTTTCCTCACAAACACATGCAGAAACACACACGCAAACACAAACACACACATACAGACACGCAAACACAAACACACACATACACACACATATGTAGATAGATAGATAGATAGATAGATAGATAGATAGATAGATAGATAGATAGATTGATTCATTCATTCGTTAATACGCACACCTATATAATTATGCGCCCTCGGCACCTCGTGGCGGTGTAATGGTTAGCGAGCTGGTCTCGCAATAACAGCTACGACTGCGTAGTGTGTTCGATCCTCACTGGCTGCCCTATACTTTCGGCCGTGTGCAATATCTAATCTATACTTGGAAAATCGCTATAATTATACTTTGTGCTGTCGTTTTTAAAAGCGTAAGTCAATTTACAGTCCACGGGGATATATATATATATATATATATATTATCCATTTAATGCTTATATAAAACAAATATGTTATTTTTTTATGTGTTAAAATTGCTTTAAATGAATTTAAAATAGACAACACTTATATAGGTACCGAAAGGAATGTACAGATAATATCTTTAAGTATATGTATATGCGCGTGTCTGTGTATTGTATTTTTGTTCAAAATATGCCATTATATGAAATTGATTCTTATATAAATATTTATGTATAAACCTGTATGCATAGTCACTCCGTTATAATGATTAATATGTTTATATTATGCATATGTGTTGTACTTATATGTATATACATAAATACAGATTTATGTATATATATATATATATATATATTTATACTTGTATATATATATGTGTGTGTGCGTATACTCCACGGCTTGTGTATATATAGTCACTCCGATACATTTACTAATATGTGTACATTATGCACATGTGTATGTATTTCTATGCACATATAAATACATATAATCACAATTATATATCTATATATATATATATATATATATATATATATATATATATATATATATATATATATATATATATATATATATATATATACGAAATTTCATCATATACTACACGGCTTTTTTACGACACGTTAAAAGTATTTTGTTTTTTTACCCTTTTTCTTTGTCATTTTCTGTTGTTTATTTGAGTCTTTGTCTTGCCCTTATTTCGCTGTCCATTGTCCCCGGACCTGACGGTCATCCACTCGATGTGGCCTGTCATAACGATCCGGCCTTTCACTGTACAATCAAATCAAAAAATAAAAAAAAACAAGTAATAAATGAATAAAATAGCGAAAAAAAAAAAAACCTCCATCTGATTTTGACCTCCAATCGTGAAATGACTTCTATCTGACGAGAGTGGATTTTTTTTCTGCTTTTAAACTTATGAAAACCGTTTCCCCAACTCGAACACGCCAACAGACTTTCAACTTTCTCCTCTAAAAGTCTCTTACGTTCCTCTGAATATTGCTGCAAGGACAATGTCATCAAGAATTGTATCAGTACATCTCACCGCTTGTTGAAACAATTGATGAATTCGTTGCCAGATCGTTACATATCTTTCTTTCTTTCTTTTTTTTTCTTTTGGATTTTTCTAGACTGACCTTTCGTAAGAATGATATCATCTAAATTTAGATTAAAAATTTCTTGGCACAAAAGTAAGAAGTTCTGAATAGTCATTCACTATTCGTCTGAACTTGACTTTTTAAGATTCTAAGAAAAAATTATTTTTATTATTAATTATTTAAAAATATGACGCAGTCAGCTTCGGACCGAAATAATATAAGAACGTTTAGAGCTGAGAATCTTCGGGAAAACCATTTATACTAGGATTAGAAGATCATGAAGAGTAGATAGGAGGTCTTGATTTGTATTTGTTTTTTTTTTTACGTCTTATCAACCTTTTCTGGGTTATTTAAAGCCGAAATATATTTCGAATTGCCTCAAGTTACTTAAAGTGCCCGGTGTTCAAAAGTGGTTCTGATGTTGTTCAATTTCGGACGGACAGATAGATAGATAGATAGCCTCATGACCTTTTTTAAAAAGTTAAAATAAACGTTATCATGGGTGAAAACGTCCTTTTGACATTATGTTTTATTACAGTCACGTTTATTCATGTTTGCCGACATTTGTTTTACATTAACAAATTTACAGAAAATAGGCCCAAATTACATATATAAAGTCATGTCAAGACTTAAGTTTTACTTATGACTATAGCCAGTGACTTACCGACTGAGCATAGATTAGACCTTGTACAAGATAAAAAAAATGTGTCACCCATTGACTATCGGCATCACTGCACGTGTGCAGAATTTGGTAACTATCATTCTGTAGCAGACTTTTACTTTTCGATCTGAATGTGGCCACACGTGTTTAATGAGTTTAAAAAAAAAAACAAAAAAAAAACACTTCTTCAATCTATTCTCTTCGAAAATGGCATAATCTTGCTTTTAAAAGAAAAAAAAAAGATTTATTTTCTTATTTTAGGATAAGCTCAAAATATGGTATTATATAAAAATGGTTTCTGTATTAGAAAAAATACAAAACACAAAAAAAGTGACTGAACCAAATTGCAACTGTTTACATACCTAAATATCTATTGATGCCAGAAAGCTTTGGCGAAAGAAATTTGCTGTTTTAATAATTCTGTCTTCGTTCAATTTACACTAACCGTGTAAAAGGCATGAATTCGTCTCTCCCATCTCGTCGCAATTGTTCGCAAGAAAATGTACAACTGCGTTAATTCTCAACCATATAATTTTTAGATAATTCTTATTATCTTACTTTTCTTACTGTTTAAATCTGTTACACTCGTTTAAAACTTGACAGGATCCTATCAAATATCGAGGAAGATTAATGTTCATATTTTAAAACTAATTCATAATAAAACCTATTGATATCAAAATCAATTCCCAATAATATATATATGTGTGGGGGTGTCTGTCTGTGGGTGTGAAACCAACAAACATGTCACATAAAATCTATTGACGAAAAATAAGTTAGGGTACATATTTAAATTGACTGAAATTCACATAGCATATTTAGAATATAAATAAAATTGAATAATTAAACATTTAAAAATGTCTGTTGATTAATACCAATTTTATTTTAAGAACATAAATCTGACATTATATATATATATATATATATATATATATATATATATATACATTGACTAAAAATATATATATATATATATATATAATATGTATATATATATATATATATATATATATATATATATAATATGACATTATATATATATATATATATATATATTATATATATATATATATATAATATATATATATATATATATAATATATATATATATATATATATATATATATATATATATATATATATATATATATATATATATATATATATATATATATATATATATATATATATATATATATATATATATATATATATATATATATATATATATATATATATATATAGATAGATAGATAGATAGATAGATAGATAGATAACACTTCATATTTTTATAGATCAAAGACAATATTGGGGAAAAAAATATCCTTTAAGTTTTTCTAGGGCTAAATTTGTTATTTTGTTGCGACTACACATGCGCACGAACGATGGATGCTGGGATCTTTTTTTTAATCTAGCTCATTTCGTTTAGATTCTTTTTCTTTCCATTACTTTTCCTAGTAGGTATCCCATATTGTAAAAATAGAAGTTATGTCAGGAATGGTGAAATGTTGTAAGAGCCAAGATGCAAATTTACTGTTGATGACCTTGCGATCAAGGCACGAACCAAGTTAAAAAATTTAGTCCGATGAAGTCTTAAATATATATATATATATATATATATATATATATATATATATATATATATATATATATATATATATATATAGAGAGAGAGAGAGAGAGAGAGAGAGAGAGAGAGAGAAGAAGCACTGTCTTGCTCTCCAGGAGTTTAGCATCAGCCATGCTGATGGCAGTCAGAAAATTTTCTCTATGGTAGTTAAATGAGACCATTTTTATTTTGGTGGCATTGAAATATACAAGCCATTCCAGTCCCAGTTAATCACTAATTGGATGTCCTTTTTAAGAACAGCCGCCAAGTTTACTTTGTCAGCTCTGCTGTATATGTGACATGTTTGTTGGTTCTACACCCACAGACAGACAGACCCCCCCACACACATATATATATGATTGGGAATCGATTTTGATATCAATAGGTTAAATTATGAAATAGTTTTAATATATGAACATTAATCCTCCTCAATATTTGATAGGATTCTGTCAAGTTTTAAACGAGTGTAACAGATTTAAACAGCAAGAAAAGTAAGATCTTGCTATTAAAACAGGAGTAAATGTTAGTGTCATCTGCATAAATGCCTACTTGGAATTCATTTCAGCACTTTGTGACTAATATACAGACTAATATACTTTCGTACATCGTTCTAATAACCGGCAACATTTAAACTGAACGCTTCATTTATCAATGGGAGTAGAGTTTTCTCGTTCTATTATTACACGTCTTCTTCTTATTTAATATGCTTTGGTGTACCAGAATACAACAGCTGATCGACTAGCTGTTTTATTTCCGGTACACTTACCCGTTTTTAATCTGGTGTCGCTACTTACATTTATATCTTGCTCAGCCTATGAACTTACCAGGCGAACCTCGTATATTTTGAGAAAGGTCTTTCACAATTAGTAAGTAAAACGGGGATTACGCTCTAATTTTTATTTTGAAATTTTGTCCCTGGGTCTCTGTTGTGGCCTTGTTAGGGCCAGAAATAAAGACACAAGAGAGGAATTGAGTTAAACAAATATACTAACAGAAATAGTAATACAAACATATACAAAATATATTTGCTGTTAAGAAAATCGCGTATGGCGGATTTGAAATCGTCGATGTTTGACTGTGTCTTTTTTTTTAGCATTAAACCGAAATAGAATTTAATTGAGGAGAAAAAAAAAACGAAATAACTTTAATTTCTTGCTCACTCAGGGAATCACGAGTTCTTTTTTTTTTTCTCTGAGAGACATGAATTCTGGGAAAGTTCAGTGTAAGTTAGTTACACTTTTTTCCCAGTTCGGTTTCCTTTTCTGGATTACCAAGTACTGTTGAGTAGAACCAATATTGACAATTTCCACGTACTTTTTTGGGGGGTCGTCAAGGGTCTTTAAGTATCCCCGTCGCCAAGTTGTTGTGGCCTTGTTAGGACCAGAATAAAGACACAAAGAGAGGAATTGAGTTAAACAAATATATTAACAGAAAACAGTAAAACAAACATATACAAACGAGAGTGTTACAGAAAGAACGTTCAGTCCGAAGGTCAGAGATGACTGCTAGATATTTCCCTCTCCAAAAGGCAGTACCTGCTCCTATTTATAACTGGAAGAGTTCATGCGTGAGTGGGTAAATTACAATAACAGTCTCCTACCCTTGTAGATGATCTCCGCGATATCATTAGCCTAGACACTATGAACAGTTTTATTTTATATTTTTGAGTAATTCTCTATATTCGGACCAGGAGAATTAGTATATACTTCCATCGTGCATACAAACCAAACGAATCTGGACATACACCCACAGCGTTCAGAATTCCATCGTTGAGCGACAGCACCCTGGAGAAATCCTAAGTAAACCAAGAATACAGTGGCCCAAAGGTAACCAGAAGACTGTTTGGACTAATCTTGACAAAGAGCTTTCTTTTATCCTTAATAACAATCTTAAGGGTCACATAGGGCAAAAGATCAGTTCCTTTTGTAGAATAATATACGATGTTTGCTTTGAGTGATTTGAACTAGTAATCGAGAAGATAGAAAGATGAAAATCGACGACAAATTTAGAAAGGAAAGTTACGATCAAACATGCGCGCATCATCACGACCTAACATGCGCAGGTGAAATATTTACATAGCCGTTTATAACGATTTTTACGAGCGCGTCAATAACGGCAAACGCGTTCAGGAACTTTCATTACGGACAGAAGCTGCAAAGAGGAACAATCGTTTTATTTATTTCATTAAGAATTTGCAAAGAGGAACGATCAATTATTTTTTTTTTTTTTTTTTTATACCCTGCCTGGTGGCAAATGCTGCTGGTGGCGCCTGGGGTGGCAGTCCCGCCATAGCCACCGAAACCGTGAGATCACCCCTGGTCGGCGGCTGATGAAGTCAGAGTATCGCACGTGCTAACACACGTTGTATGTTAAAAAAAAAAAAATTGAGTAATTCTCTATATTCGGACCAGGAAAATTAGTATATACTTCCATCGTGCATACAAACCAAACGAGTTGACACTCCTCAACTAGACATTTGTAATATTTTGGCCGTCTTGTCCGAAGCAAGAGACTTGTAGTGAACCACCTGGTTTGAGAAGAGTCAATCAGTATTTGGTTCAGACATTGTCTGTAACATTGAGAAGAGTCATTTACATTAACTGTCAGAATTATAGCTGTTTCCATTTCGAGTTTGTTGTGCCACTGAGCTACTTTGGCAGGTCGTCGTTAATATAAGCCAGGTTAAATATGCAAAAATAAATCAGCAGTAAAGTAAAACGCGAGAGGTGTTGGAACTTGGTGAGGACCACCCTGTTGTTGATTATATTATCTATAACCCCTGCTGTGTTTGGGAATGCGTCTGACTCCGCCAAGAATTAGAGGGTCGGTCGAGATTCAACGCCGCGAGTGGATTCGGCAGGGTAAATTAAAAAAAAAAAAAAATGAAGAGAAAAAAAAGAAGTAAAGAAAAGATAGAAAGATAGTCTGTCTTATTTGGCGGGAAAAATGCTAAGCGGCGCGCGAAAGTGATAGAGCGAATTGCTTGTACCTATGGCGCCATCTATCACAAACAAATTCTAGATATGTTGTCCCTTTAGTGGCAATCTAGCACTTTTGATAAGACATTAAGGTGATAGCTCTTGATATCCCGTTATTGGCAGCTGACACGTCTTGTACGGGAAAAAGAACTTCGGATTCGGCCCATTTCCCGGCGCGCACACACTGATGCTGATGCATTGATAAATATAATGCTACCTTTTGGGATACGATTTTAGTTACTACTATAGATGCAAGGTGGAGTAATGAATAGCGGCGCGGATTGAGGAATCGGAGAGCTGAGTTCGAATTGCAGTCGAATCCATTTAATTAATTTACGTGCTAATACCCTTGGGAAAGGTATGAATCCTCTTCTTCTTCCCCCAGCTATGGGTAAATAGCAGAACAGACCGGGTTCTATAGCCTTGGATGGCAACTGATCTACCGCAGAAAGAAATGGCAACTTACCATGTTGTAGTAATATATATATATATATATATATATATATATATATATATATATATATATAATTTAATTGCAAAATTAAATTCAGGGTTTTTAGCTTCTATTTTTGAAACATGGTTGGAACTGTGTAGCGAAAAAAAAAACATATTTTAAATCAATTAATTTATAATATATATATATATATATATATATTTGTTGCCTCTCTTTTTTCTCGTAACTGTATCGTTTTTGTTATGAATATATGAGCAGGGGCTGCCCATATAATAATTTCCAGTTCTGATAGATTCCAAAAGCGTCTCCGCTACCTTGAAGGTAATGATTTATTTTCCGTCATAGAACTCCTTTCTTACCAGATGAAACGTAGCATACTTGCCGGGGCTCTGTCGCTATTTCCATGGAAAGCGTTCAGAAGAACTTCATTCCTTAGTTCCACCACTTCTAACATTCACGGTTAAGACCCGCTATGCCTTGTACATTACAGCGAACCACTATATTAACATCGTATTTCATTTGTTCCACTCGAGTAGTTTCTGCCCACGAACCGTTGCTTTGTGGAATCGACTTCGAAGAGGGTGTTTTCCCGATCACTATAATCTTAACCTGTCCAAGTCTAGAGTTAACCATTATCTTACACATATATCCCTATAAACTATGCCTCTTAATCTGTAGCCCTATAACCCGAGTGGTCCTTGGTCCTGCGGCCATTGTTACACTGTTGTAAAAATAAATTGTCTCTTGGTATTTGCATTTTTATCGCACTAATACATTTTGTATTCCTGCGAAAAGATTTAAAGAACAAAGAATGTGATATAATTGTACACAGTTATTGCCAGTTATTAGGTATTAATTTTCCTGCCCAGTGGTTGTAAATTAACGATAGTAAGTTCGCGACAAGAAAGCTACAAAAAAGAAAATAAAAATACATAAAAGAAATACTAGTCCAGAGCGTAAAAAACTTAGCGTGTATTTTGAAACCTATTGAAAATACAGTTGGGAAGAAACTAAATATATATTTATACATATATATATAGTTGCCGGAACAACAATTATATATATATATATATATATATATATATATATATATATATATATATATATATATATATATATATATATATATATCGATCCTCACAGGGTGCTCCATGTTTTACTCATTTTATTCGATTTTACGTCTGTCCGCCACAAAATATGTGAGTCGTAATATCACTAGAAAACCGTTAAAAAGAACATAAAATGATGTTACTGTACAATAAATAAGAATAAAAGTATATAAAATCATATTAAAATAAATACATTTACAGTAAATGTCAATATAATCATCATAAACCAGAGAGAACGGAATATGGAAACATCTGTGACTCTGTTTTCTTCTTATTTTGCGGTCTTTAAGAGTTCAATATTTGCGTTTTCGGCCGTAGTTCCACTAACTAGCGTTGTTGGTGACGCTACTCTTGATTCCCGCGAAATTGAAATCTTGTTTAGTTTAAACAAACGCACGGCATACGTCTGCTTATCGCCTACTCTCACATTTTCATTCATTTGTGACTTTATATTTTGCCCCAAAGGCTCCTAAGGAAATTTTTAGAGCAAGCGCTAAGCGTCATGCTATAACGCTGGACGATAAACTATGGAATAACGTCATGAAAAAGACGAAAAAGTTATATCGATTGCTCAAACTTTTGGAATGAGACGGACAACTGTATCGACGATTGTTCACAATAAGCATAAGGTTTTGGCAAATACCAAATGTGATGCCCCAGGTGTAAAGATTACTGTCGCTAATAAGAAAAGAGGAAAAATCTTTGAAGAGACAGAACAACTTCTTTCTCTTTTGATTGATAGGTTGAATCATCAGCGTACTACTATTAGTCAAGAAATCAAGTGTTGTCTTTGTTTGAGGACCTGAACAAAAAATACACAGATTAGAAAGATGTAGAGTTTAAAGCGAGTCAAGGGTATTTTATAATATTTAAAGAAAGAAGAAGTTAGCACTTTATGAAGAAACAAGGTGAAAGTGCATCAGCTGACGAATAAGAAGCAGCCGATTTTCCTAAAGAATTGGCAAAGGTCATCGAAGAAAACGGGCTTCTTCCTGAACAGAGTTTTAACGCTGACGACATTGGATTATATTGGAAAAAATTGCCACACCATTCTTTCATTTCTAACGCTAAGCGTAAGACTATGTCGCTGAAAAATTATTTTTTTCAGAATACTGTACGTACATATCATAAAAACTATAATATGCAATGGGGAGTGCTTATTTGCGGCTTATAGTGTGATTATTTCGACTTAAGTTGTTTTTCGACCTAAGTCGTGACCTCTGGAACGACGTAGGATGATATATATATATATATATATATATATATATATATATATATATATATATATATATATAACGTCATTCACAGACAGACTGTTTCGCTGTTTCACAGCTCATCAGTGCGGCTAGACATCCGGTTGCCTCTAGCTAGGATCGAAACCCGACTGACTTGGTGTCAGTCGGAGATTCTAACCATTAAGCCGCACGGTAGGGATGAAGGTGGATTTTTAGCGTATTTATTTTTAGAAACACGCCCAGTGACCGACAGTGACTCAATTCGCTTTTGCGAAGAGTCTCGCTATATAGCTACAAATAGTCACTGTTTACCAACCCACACCTCCTCCCCAGAGAGCACAACTGAAATTAATTTTTCAGGAGCCAATATAACGTCATCCACAGACAGACTGTTTCGCTGTTTCACAGCTCATCAGTGCGGCTAGACATCCGGTTGCCTCTAGCTAGGATATATATATATATATATATATATATATATATATTATGAAAAACTAGGTAATCCGTATGGGTAAACCTAAGGAGGATAAAGTCCAGATAGCTCAATGTAAATCCAGAGCAAATAATTTAAATAAAAACAGACCACTTTAAGGTTCTATGTAATGAATTATTTCACCATAGCCCTTTTAAAAGGACTGCGGATCATCAGACTTTACTTTTCTTATATATATATATATATATATATATATATATATATATATATATATATATATATATGAGAGAGAGACAGGCATAGATAGATAGATAGATAGATAGATAGATAGTAAGTAATACATTCACATTGATGTAGAATGTCTTTGTTGCATGTAATGATGTAACAGCACTTTGACTTGAGTAGCTGAAATCAATTGTTAAAATTAAGATTTGGTGAATGGAAAACGCGAAGGGGAAAAAAGAATGCGGCGCCAGTAAGCCGAGAGGGAAGCAAACGAAGGATACTGGACAGAAGTCGGATGAGAAGCAACATTGTACAAATAGGAAGATTTTGATTAGGGGGAAAAGGGATAGAATCTGGTTAAAAACACGAAAAAAATCCTAACAGATGCGAGAGAAAATAGCAAAGAAAGCGATTTATAGATGCGAAAAATCGATATCGGAAAGAAATGGCGGAAACCTAACGACAGAAGCAATAGAATAAGAGAGATAAATAAATAAGCAGAAGAATACACCTTCTCGTCATTTTGGGTGACAAATTATTTTCCACCCTGCAACCTCTCTCTCACAGACATGATATAGCAAAGCTTGCCACATCCGGTCTGTGAGAGAATCAAAAAGATAGACAATAGCCCCGCTTTGTTCTTGTGTAAAAAATAAAGCCTGTTTTGCTCTCGAGTTAAAGAACGTTAAAATAGGTACGATTTTAACTAGACTAAAAAGGGTAAACATAAGTTTGCTTTTCACTAGATTATAAAAAGGAGACATAGGCCTGGTTTAAACTCGAGTTAAAAGGTAGACATAAGTGCGGTTTGTAGTAAAGTATAAAAGGTCGACATGGTTTGCACTCGTCAAAAAGTTTAACACGGATCCGGCTTACAATAGAGATAAAAAGATAGACAGCGATCCGATTTATACTAAATTCAAAGAGATACATAGGACAAAAAAAGGTAGATACGGGTCCAGTTTACACGAGAATCCACAACTTACACTCATCTCTGGTTTTCACTGGAGTCAAAAAGATAGACACAGGCCCGGTTTGCACAAGGATAAGAGGTAGTTCCGAGTTGAATTCGAGTTAGAAACGTAGATCTACGTCTGGTTTGCAAAAGAGTAAAAAATATAGCCAAAGGTAAGATTTACATGGCTAACAAATAGTTAGAACGTTCGCTTTCTGACCAAGAGACCCGGGTTCGAATCTCACCACGGTTGATTTATCAGGAAGAAAACTTACTGATGTTATCGGTTAGGAAGGGGCTATCCCAGCGTACGGAACATTTGGAAAGTGACTGACACCATACTTGTGAGTGAAATTGGGTAGATATTACTACTGGTGTCTGATAGCTGTGCTAGCACGAAGTCCCAAGTCATCGTGACCGAGGGTTTGAGCGTGCTGGTTCAGATTGTTGATCACGCTAGATAACACGCGCTTTCCCAGAAACTATAACTAAGGTCTGCTCGGCATAGTTGCAGTATAAACCACAAGTGGGCTCTGTGGGTGTTGAACAAATATAAATGTGTCTGAGCAAGCGTCTGCAATAGGGATTGCTCGAATACAGTGGCTATATATATATATATATATATATATATATATATATATATATAAAAGTGAACATAGAAGTCAACACTCTAAGTGTTGACTTCTATGTTCACTTTTATATTTACACACGCTCTATCTCTGATATTGAGGACTTTATCCCATAAATATAGCACACCTTAAGACTATATATATATATATATATATATATATATATATATATATATATATATATATATATATATATATATATATATAAGCGTTTCACCCCAAGCAAGGCGGAAAGCCACTAGGACGCAAGGGATTACAGAACATTTGGAGCAAGGTCAAATAGGGTGATAGAAGAATGGATGAGTAGAAGAGTAGTGAATAGATCAACGCAACTGGAGATACAGAGGCCAGTGAGAGAGACACAGAGAGAGAGAGAGAGAGTACCGGAAACCCCTTCCTAAACAAGAAACAAAGGCGTAAGCCTCTACTCTTGTCCAAGAGAAGTGGGTGGAGTGTGGACCAGGCAGTAGGAAAGCCTACCTACTCCTATATATATATATATATATATATATATATATATATATATATATATATATATATATATATATATATAGAGAGAGAGAGAGAGAGAGAGAGACAGTGTATGCAGTCGGTGTATTCTAAGTCCGCCGGGTAAACAAAATAGGAAGCAAATAGGTCTGTGATCGAAGGTGTTACGTAACAATCTTTTTATATAACATCTTCAGTAATAAACTTATTTACACTACTCTTTCTGTTTTCATCATTGTCTTTGTTGCATTTTATTTGTGACGTAATCTGGACATAGTATAAATAAAAACTATAAAGGAAGTTATAGAATGAAAGGTTCTTTTTTTTTCTTATATGAGGTTAGTTCTTTGTCTTCGCTAATGGAACGGTCTATTGGACTGCCTTCTCCTAATCAGATAACGGATTAGACTGTAGAGGTCAATCGCTGCCCCCGCTTCTATCACCACCGGAGAAGAAGTCCGTCAATACGCTACAGCTGAGTAGTTTGAATCTCTGTTCCAAAAAATTGATGAAAAAAAAAAGAAAAAGTAAAAGATAGAATTTAAAAGTAGGACAGAAACTCTGACAGACACAACTCATAGATATGATTACGCGAAGAACATCTGAAATGAGAAACGAAGTTTCTTGTTTACACACTTTTAGTTGTGAGTTGATGATAATTCCGTAGTAATTGTTCTGTAAATCCGAAAACGCAGTCGCACACAAAAATGTCCCCACCCACTCCAACACAGTCACATTTCCACAGATACATACAGCCTGAAATAATTGAAGTTGTACTCGAACATACTTACGGTTTCAGAAAAATCAATATTACGGACACAATTCACAAACAATTTTTGCGATGTCAACGAAACCACGTTGACACTTTTGTGATGTCAACGAATACATCGTTGTTACTTTTGCAATGTTCGTTGTAGTAGAGACTTTGTAATCGCAGATAAAACTATAGTAACGCCGTTGAACAATACTGGTGTCAAACGCCTTCGAATATCACTAGCACTAATAGTACTTGCTCGATAATACTCGCTTGAACAGTAATCCGTATAGTGATAGAGGAAAAAAAGCGATCCGAATAGTAACAGAGGATAGAATAGAAATGGCGATTAATCTAGACGTCACGAGGCTTCCTATATATGCATTTCCTCTGTGGTCACGTGGTCTACTTAATTCAATAATAGGATCGCCTGCGTTTGTTCAGACTCAAGCGTCGGCAGCGACACTTTATTTCTATATAACACATTTCTAAGGAAAACATTGTCTAAAATGTTTCAAGAAAACCAAAATATTAACCGGAAAACTCTAGTAATTTTCTTAAATAGTTTCTTAATTAATAGGTGTAAATCGGTGTGCTTATCGCTCGGTTCACAGCCCTCCTCGCTCTTTAATCTCTTCTTTCCTATTTAGGATTGACTTTCTAGTTCTTTTTAAAGCATTTTCTTTATCTTTCATTTTGAGCCTTAGTGGCGTTATCTCCTTGCTTGGTTGTGAAATAATTAAACAAAATATTAACACTATTTACATCATACGGACTGTTGGCCTTACGTTTATTGTTATATCTGCGACGTTTCGGCCGTGATATGCTCCGTCCTTCTTCAAGTGAAATATTCCAATGTATATCATCTGAAGAAGGCTGGAGCGTACAACGGCCGAAACGTCGTGAATATTGCAATAAAAAGAAACATACGAGAAATAATGATAACAGTGGACAAGGGAAAACTATTTTCCTGAAAATCAGTTTTACGACAAAGATTTTAATTCCATCTTTGTTTTCTCATGATTTGCAACAAGATAGTATCTTCTTGTAGTTTCATTAAATACAAAAATTTAAAGAATGCTCTATTCAGCTTGCCTGTGGATGACGATAAACTACATCCGGCATCAACGCTTCTAATCGGGAAATTGGAGGTTTTGAGGCGCGTTCCCAGGTCCACCCTGACCCTGGTTGTAGCAACTGTTAGGTTCCCAGCTATGGGCAAATATTGAACCCCTAAATAAAAATTAACTGTACCTTTATATAATAAAATCAGCAACAAAATATTTTTATGACAAAATGAAAATCAATGTAACACTATATATATATATATATATATATATATATATATATATATATATATATATATATATTAAAATACATTTTTATAGTAAAATTGCTAACAATACATCTTATAATCTACAAGCTATATATCTAAAAATATAAATTTACACTAACAGTATAAAATTATGTGCAAAATATATGTAGTTCAAAGCCTAAAATTACGTACAAAATATTTAGATTTCGGCATTAAATCACACATAGAGATTGATATGCTGCTAAGCAAAATCAACTAATCAACAATACCTATTTATATTAAAATTACCAACAATATATATTTAAAACAAAATGACCATCCATACGTTTTATCTGTAGGTGAAGGCATACAATTGTGTTCAAAATATGTAAATTTCGACATTAAATAACCCATAGAGGTATTGATATTCCGATAAAGAAACTCAACCAACCAACTCGAAATTTAAGCAAACCAAAGTATTTCATTATCATTTCTTTTATATAAATACTAAACAACTAAATACTGACCAAAGAACTCGAGTCCTTTTCTTTAAAAAAGCCTCGTCATCATGGCGTCTAACATTTCCAGAGATATTTAAAGTATCAACTGCAAACAAATGTTTTTTCGGGTCAATGAGATCATTTCGCCCTAAGCAAGGAGATAACGCCACTAAGACTCAAAATGAAAGATAATACTTTAAAAGAACTGGAAAGTCAATCCTAAACAGGAAAGAAGAGATTAAAGAGCAAGGAGGACTGTGAAACGAGCAATAAGCGCACCAATCTACACCTATTAAATAAGAAACTATTTATGAAAATTACTAAAGTTTTCAGGTTAATATTTTAGTTTTCATGAATCATGTTAGACATTTTTTTCTTAGAAATGTGTTATATAGAAAGTGGTTTCAAACGAATGAGTCCTCAGGGTCATGAAGAAGACTATCCTAAATCGGATCTTTTGACCTGGCGCTACAGACTCACAAGCAGATAACTTATTCAAATTACAAAAACGACATCAGTTGAAGATTTACAACAGCAGCAACAATTAAAATAGGTAGAACATGTGACTGCAAGCGGCAATAGTGACATAATCAAAATGTTGACTTTCCACACTACCTTAAACAAAAGGTTAGGAAGGAAACTCCTATTAATTCTACAATGCGCGATAAGCGGTGCTCTTCATATTTTTAATTTCCTGAAAAACTGCTTTACGAAAAATATTTAATCAATCGTAACCAAGAGTAACGTTAACTCTTCAGTCTATGAAAGTTGAAGTTTTTTCCTACATGGAAACGGTTGATTACAATTATTTCGTGAATCCACATCTACCTTCCAACCTCTCTCTCTCTCACAGACGAGATGTGGCAAGCCTCTTACTGCTCTGTCGCTATTTCCATGAAAAGTACTCAGACAAACTACATTCCTTGGTTCCGGCAGGTCTAAACTTCACGGCTAGAACCCGCCATGCCACTTATTCCATCGGTGAGAAATGATGAAAAGAAACTTTAAAAAATTACGACATACAACCATTTATAAACAAGAGGTGTATATCGAGCATTATAACATCTGAAAAAAAAAAAATACTAATTTCTCAGGAATATTTCAAATTGAAAGAAAAGCCTGAGACTTAAAATTGTTATAAACCTCAAAGCAATGCATGTTGATGGGAGCAAGTAGAGTTATTTCTATGCAAGATAATGATTTTAATTCATTTAACTTTCCCTCTATAGATATTATAACTATCACTGATACGAGACTTTGAAAATAACTTTCTGTTTAAGATGTGATAATGAATATTTCTTATCACGATGAATGGATGTCCTCTCGAGAAGTCACCATACCTTGAGGGAATATTAGGCCTCAAACTCACACCTGATATCAAGTGGAACTCTTACATAAGATCCATCGCTATAGATGCAGATAAAATGGCTCCAGTAAGTACCTGACTCTTCATGCTATCCTCTACCTTTATAAGAACTTGATCAGGCCGAAAATGGGGTACTGTTTTCATATTAGAGCAGGAGCTGCCCAGTCCTTACTTTCCAGTCACAATAGAGTTCAAAAGCGTTTCCGAGTCCTTGTTGGAGAAGAATTATTGTCTACCCTCCGACATCTCTCTCACGGGCGAGATGTGGCGAGCCTCTTACTGCTTTATCGCTACTTCCATTGAAAGTGCTCGGATGAACTACACTCCTTGGTACCGCTAGGTCTAACCTTCACGGCTAGGACCCACAATGCCACTGACATAGCAGCAAACCGCCTACATTCCGTCCGTATTCCATCGGTGAGAAATTCTACTCGAACAGCTTCTACCCACGAACTAATACCCCGTGGAACAGACTCTTAAGAAAATATTTCCCCATTCACGATAATCTTAACCTGTTCAAGTCTAGAGTTAACCGTTATCTTCCCCTCCTATCCATATAAACTACCCTTTAATGTAACTCTCTACCCCCAGAGCAACCCACCCCGGGCTTTTTACAGGGTGAACCTTACTGCCAGAAAGAAAAAAACAACAAACTTCTTAACAAATAAATATTTATTTACACTATTTACATTGTTTAGACTGTTGTCCTGATATTTGTTGCCATGTTCACGTTTCGGCCGTAGTAAGCTCCGGTCTTCTTCAGGTGACTGGAATAAATACTTCCATTCCCACACGCACGGATACATTGTTATATTCCCATCTGCATTTTTTAAAGGCGTACCCAAATGAGATCACACCTACACACTAAACATCACACACGCAAGTAACATATGTGCGCATTTGCAGAGATTCAAACACACGGATGCTCTCCGCATCTCGATAAAAAGGAAAAACTGTATTACGCAAAAAAAAAACAAAAAAAAAAACAAATATATAGACTCACAAAATTCTTTCTTTAAAAAAAATTCAGTTTCAAAATTAACTACGCATTCTTGTGAAGCTTCCATCTCTGCACGAAGAGCCGCACACAGAAATAATCTTAAAAATACCAAACCACACATACGTATCCATCCCTCGAAACAATAACAGAAGTAAACACACGTGCACATATATACACAAATTTTTATATGTCTGCGACTCGATCCTGATTCATCCATTCAATTATTTTCACACACTTTTTTCTACTACTCCTTCTCCCCCCTCAACCTCCTCCTTCTCCCCCTTCCTCCCACTCTGTGCATCTGAGCAGCCCAACCCATTAAGTTGATTGCAATAAGAAAATCTATGCTGAGACATTCTAGAAAATGAAATTACACAAAGTACCGAATGTGGGTCACATGTATTTACCCTGATTAATGTCTCCATATAATGGCCGACCTATCGGAAACGTGGCCCGTTCGGCAGATGGGGAGGCGAGAGGGAAGCTGGGCCACTTGCTGGGAGGTGCTGCATTCGACAATGCCGTACCCATCCCCGCCAATAACTACTGCCGATACCGACACGTCGACCAACAATGCACTCAAATCTGACAAACAATTGAGCAGTTCGCTTGTTTTTGGTTTTAATGTGCGGTTGCTGGGGGTAACTTTATTTTGCATGTATTTTTTTTAAAGCCGCCATTTCTTTGACAGTGAAAAAAATTATTTTAAAAAATTAATTTTTTTTTTTAATTTTCCTTAAATGACGATTGAGAAAGCAAAATAGATTTTTAGGAACGAAATTATATTCTCTACAATCATTATCTAGTTATAGTGAGAATTGGATCCGATTTTGATTCGATGATAGATTTTGAATTTTATCAATACAGCAGTTGAAGGTAAAGATTGAATTTTAGATTTTAAAGACAAGTTTAATGATCACATTAGAAAATTGTTCGTATTCGAGCTGTCTCAAATAATAAGAAACGGATTCATTTATCAACCTTTTGCAGGAAATTTAAAGCCAGGAAATATTTTTAGCTAGTAAGAATTTTTTTTAAAGATAATAATGGTTTAGTTACACAAGCATTACTAATTACTCCATAGAGGGGAGAAGGAGTGGATTTGTCTGAGTTAACTCCTCCTTAATTCCCAAATTGTTACTAGGGGTCACTCTCCCAATACTATAAATACTGGGCTACTTCTTTCCTCATTCTCTTTCATTCAGTCCTCGTGCTGCATCCAACCTCGCGTGGAGGTGAGGTAAATTCTCTTTTTCATTTCATCATTTCAGCGACTACAATGTAAGCTCGCTTAGAAGATCCGCGTCTTCCCATCTGTGGGAGACGCCATGATCATTATACACACATACACATACGTACGAACATTCACCAAAGAACAGATACCAATGATTACACACACACAAATGTTATTGTCCACTGTAAAATTGTTTTGTTTTAATATATATATATATATATATATATATATATATATATATATATATAGCAGCATGGCCCGGATTTGCCCGTGCTTGATTCAAAAATCGTACGACTCATACAGCAATCGCTATCATTTGACTTAAAATATTTTTGCCCTTCCTTGCCTTTAAAGGAGTGCCCTCTGCCGTGCTAATGTTGCTACATGCCTTACTTCTTGCCTATCTCACACTGCGATTTTTTTCTAAGCTCTATACTAAACATTAAATCTGTTACGAAAAAAGAACTAAACAAAATGAACACAAAACGATCAGCTTTAAAAAGATGGAAAAAGCGAATGAAAAAAGAATGTTAACAACAAATACTTTTTCACACCCAACCCAGTTCTGCGGAATCAGAATCAACGTTGAGTTTAAGCAAGGGAATGAGGCAATTGGAGTAAAGTGCCATGCAGATTTAAATTTTTCCCACTTGTGACGATTGCAGCTATCGATTTTTTTTACATGCTAGCATGCTAGTTGACATTCGTGTCAGTCAGCTGTCGGCTCTCACGATGGCCAATAGAATCTTCCTGCCTATTCGTAGCAGCCAGCTATAGGCTCTCACTCTGGCCAGTAGAAAATGGCGGCAACTTACATGAAAACTACTGTAGAAGCATGAAAAAATCAATTATTTCCACTATCGATGGGAGTTGGGAAATGCAAAGTCGGTCTTGGCATTCCCGCTAACTTGGAGCATGTGCATGTAAATTTTGGTGCAAATCCGTCGAAAATTGCGGCCGTGCATTCGTTACACACACACACACACACACACACAAACAAGCACACACACATCCTGCCTTTTATAGATAGAGATCGGTCTTGTTTGTCTTCTTTACATCTGGCAATTTTCTTGTAGTTGGATTCTACCAGGAGTTACACACGTGTGTCTAATAAAACAACACGCAAACACACGTAGTCCTCTACAGTTTCATACCCTTTCCCAGGTCGGAATTGGAACTCGGCTCCCCGATTAACAATTCCCACCCTTTATTCGTTACACCATCAGTACGTCTACATTACCTAGTACATCTAAATGGACACCCATCTAGTTACTGACATCGGTGATGGTACGAGAACGTAAGCCTAGGTAAGAAATGGAATTTATATTTTCAAAAATTAGCCAAGAATGCTTGGGAATACATTGACATAAACATTGTATTCAAAATGAGGGCACTTTTAATACTAAAGTCTATCCAATGCGATGCTCTGGAGCCACTCAAGCCAGAGGGTTATAGCGTAGTATGAGATTCACTTCAGATGAAACCAGAATAGACTTTACATATTGTGATCAAAGAGAATCCAGGTGCATCGGCAAATTGAGGAGGTAATCCTACTAGCTACTAAGTGCAGATCGCACCTCACAAGATGTTAGTTACCGTCCTTGGTAAGTAAACAGGTGGCCGACTCCACTGTGACGAGAATGTGCATGGATGGAAAATCATATGACAGCTAACTATATAATGTGTATAAGTAATATTGTATGTATCTCAACCCAGAATAGAATTTGTAAATAATTATCGCTCAAGACCATCAAGGCGGCTAGGTGCAAGGCGAACCTGAGGTGAAATCCAGACCGTCGAGTGCAGGATCACGTGACCTTACGGCTGCACATGGCTTGCAATCGTAGGATGAGGTGCATGGCTGAAATATTGATATAAACACGCACCCTGTTCGTAAGAGGCTGAGTTTCTGAGACATCACAGATGAGAATTTAATGTCCACCAATCAGATGAGAATCGACGGGACTGCTCTCTCTCTCTCTCTCCCTCACGCACACACACACACACACACACACACACAAAAAAAAAAAAACACTAGCCGGAATTAAAGTCATGCACTGAATAAAATCCACTCGTTTCAGTTTCGAGATTCAAGACTTGTACTATCATTTGGCGCTGAACCGCAACATTATTACACAGTGATCAGTGTTCGAACCTAGATTCAAGCCATGATTTTGAACGCTGATTTTCAAAGCAAACAAAAGAACATATTTTTCATAACCGTATTTACCTTCTTTCCAGATTTGGCCGTGCTCGGAACGTTTTTAAAAATACCGTTAATAAAAAATACAATTCTTCATTAAGGCCCTAGAGCCACTCAAATTTGAGGTTGTTGCAAGAGCGTACAAGGAGTAAGTAAGAGATGCATATTATGAGAATAGATAACTGTTGGTCCTAGCCTTGAAGTGCAGGTTAAGATTGTAACTATTGGGGAAGCAACTATGGTGCTGTCTGCTCTATAACGTAATAATTCTTGGGAAGAAGTTGTCTGAATGAAACTTCCTACTTACCAAGGAAATACGAAAGGAGTGAAGACGATGATTATGTGTACGTGACACGGCGGGTTCTGCGAAGGTCTGAACTGGTGGAACTAAGGAATGGTGATCGTTTGAACATCTGCCATGAAAACAGCGATACTATAGTGAGAGGTTTTATCCGTGGAAAAGAGTTAGGATGGAAAATTTAGCACTCAAAAGGATATGTAAATGCTTTTGAACGCTGTCAAAGGCTGGACATTAAGGATTGGGCCGATCCAGCCCGATAAAGCAGTAATACTTTATTAAAGTTTTAATACCATGCGTTTGTGGGGATCCCCCCCTACTTGGTATGCCAAGATGTCGTTAGGTAGCACTGTTTAAGGGCAATAAAAGAAGGAACACAAGATTTACTTTTTTTGTTTATTTCTTTTGGTCAACTATGTATCAATGTCGATACACGATCCCCTCTTCCCTACTGGGGTAGATGCCTTTCCACCAAGCGACTGAACTTATACACACACACACACACACACACACACACACACACACACACACACACACACACAGGTGTGCATTACACAGACATACAGGCATAAACAACTTACAAGCACTTACAAGCACTCACACACATATACCCACGCACTGTTCTTTCTTTCATGTGCCGTGTCTCTCCAGGACGTAGGCGATCATGGATCTCGACTACCTGCAGTCCTTTGTAGCTCTTAATAATTTTTGTCTTTTTGTCATTTTTCCCAGATCCTGTTCCCCCTACCATTTGCTCAAGCCAATCAAGTATGTTACCTACTGCTTTCCCTCGTCCTTCTATCCCTCTATCCGCCCTGTGAGTATCATGTTTTCCAAGACTTCCTTCCTCTTGACGGACCTCAGAAATTTCAGCTGTCTCTTCCTGATGTTAAGTATAAGTTTCGTTTTTGTTTACATTCTCTCCAAAACCTGGTCCTTGCTCACAGCATCTTTCTGTTGCTGGTTCCATAAATAGTAATTTTTGTGAAAATATATTTTTGTTATTTAAACAGCAATGTATTTTCATAAAATTTATAATAACAGCAATGAAATGTTTCTTCAGTTGTTTGTCATTTATGTGTGAAAATTTGGTTTTACCACAACGTTTAATTAAGCTAAACTTATTTATTGACTACAACAGATAAACAAATTATGCTCCACACTTGTGATATTATAATCTATGTAAACGCGAAGTAAGCGGAAGATTTTAGGTAAAAGAAATCGTAAAGATAACCAAATTCTTATCAAAGTTCGATGCCTTTGTTCATTGGTTGCGTCAAAGTAGTGCCGACTTTCGAAGGCCTTCGTTTGCCGTCGCCGGACGCCCGTAATGCGCCTTAGAAGGTAAGTGCGTAAGTCCGTTGAATAGTTAAAAGTTCGTCGAAGGCCTTCGTTTGCCGTAGCCAGACGCGCGTCGTGCGCCTCGGCAGTCGTCGTCGGACCAGTATCTCAAGGTAGTCCCGACTTTCGAAGGCCTTCGTTAGCAAGTGGCAAAATAAATATTCATGATGAGTCAGGTAGTTTTCTGTATACCTGCTTCAAGTGATTAAAGAAGATTCTGGTTTTAGTTGTACTATTTGTGTGAATTAAAACAC
>CAHIKZ030000513.1:352500-427500 GCA_903632075.3 Acanthosepion pharaonis | reverse complement strand
GCGACCTATATATAATGACGACAATTTATCCATCGCAACTTACATATATAATGACGACAATTTATCCATCGCGACCTGCATGTATAATGGCGATAATTTATCTATCGCAACATATATATATATATATATATATATATATATATATATATATATATATATATATATATATATATATATATATATATATATATTTATATATTTTATTTATGGTTTTAAGTAGACCTGTGTGTCTACACATATGTCAGGGTGTGTGATTATTGGTTTGTTTTTCTGATTGACTGTATGTTCTGTGAGAACGCGCGTTTACACCTGTGTTTACGTGCATTGTTTTTTGGTTTTTTTTTTATTTCGCACACGCGTACATGTTGGATAGATGCCCATCTATAACACTATACGCGTCTTTCTGCCTCCTGAACCGCGAATCAATGGATTCCCTTAGGTAAGCACACAAACACAGTATAGCACTTAAGAAATCGATGCCGGTGTAACAATAAGTCGGCTGAAGTTTCATATCCATTGTCACACGGCTCGCCCAGCCCTGACTTCCGCCAAACCAGTCCCCCACCAGCACCAACGCACCACCAGGCCATCTGCATTTAAATACTTTACACTCTCTTCCATTTGAGCCATCGTGAATGTCACCGTGTTTTCAGTGTTGCAGTCGCCACTAGATTCATGCTCAGAAAAATAAGCGCCATCGACGCGATCAGTAACAATGACATTGTGATGATGAGGATTATGATCATCATCGCTATGGTTATTTGTATCAGTATCATCATCATTGACCGCAAAATCAACTTGTTCGTTTCGTCCTTTGCGAAGGTCAACAGTGAGGCCAAATCAGTAGATCAATGACTGTCGGCCATTTTTAATGGCCGAAGAAGTCTTTGATAGAAATAGTATTGAAGTACCGATAGGTTTTAATATGAGTTGAAAATATGGATTAAATTCGACCGAATGATTAAATATGCAACAAGCGGGAAAAGGTTTCTAAATTTAGCTTTGTCAGAAAATCTTTTGAAGTATTTGAAAATTTCCAAAAAATTCTGATGAAGCTAAATAAGTATCAAAATACAGACACACACACACACACACACACACACACACACACACACACACACACACACACACACATCTACTTTAAACTGTTCTTTTTTAATCCGACATTTTTTCTTATTTTAGTGGATACACGTGCTTGTGTTAACATTCCTGTTTAACAAAAAAAAAGGTATGTTAATTCAAAGACGTGTACCAACTACAAATGGCCTAGCATATGTGCTGATTCCTTTAGTTTACGAATTTTCCAATGATATTCTATAACTATGATTTGAACCTGATCCCACAGAGGGCGATGATTTCCCTACAAAAAAATGGTATTTTAATTCAAAGACGTGTACCAACAACAAATGGCCTAGCATATGTGCTGATTCCTTAAGTTTACGAATTTTCCAATGATATTCTATAACTATGATTTCAACTTGATCCCACAGAGGGCGATGATTTCACTTTTCTCTCCATCTGTGGTCAGCCACGCCTGATTTTTCCACTTTCCCTCGTGTTACAGCTTAGTTAGATCCAGTGACAGGACCCAAACAGTGTGAGTTCAATATCTGGTTAAGGCGGTGGAAAAATTGGGGAGGGGAATTAACAGGAGATCTGATAACTGACATCCATTAGACATGGCACGTGGAACTAGAACAGTTTACCCCAGCAACCGAAATAAATGGTTCAGTTAGACATTCCAACCACCTGAAGAAGGCCGGAGCGTACAACGGCCGAAACGTTGTGATAAATATAAACGACTAAAAAAAATATAATTTATAAATAAATTAATGACTAATTATGAGTAAATTTTTTCCATTTTTTACTATATTTGGAACTTCGTATTTTGTTTAGCTGTTAATTTATTTATAATTAAAATCTATTTTAATCGTGTTCCAATTTCCCCTCCTCATTCTTTATTTATTAATCTCTTTGATTGTTTCCTGCTGCTCGCCAACCATCACATTTTGCGAAAATTTGGCTGAAAGGTTCCCCTCAAGCTAAAATAATAACGTCTATTGTATTTAAATCCTCTGTGGTTACAAGTCTTTGTTTATATATATATATATATATATATATATATATATATATATAGATAGAGAGAGAGAGAGAGAGAGAGACATAAAAAATGTCTTAAAAAATAATTGTCGGGCTTTGTCCATTTCAGAATGTGTAACGTCATTTGTTTACATTTGGATACGCATTGAGCAGATATGAATGTATGAGGGAAAATCATAGAGAATTGTATTTAAATAAAGTAATAATCGACCTTGCTAACCGAACGATCCTCTGTGTTCCAATCGGTAAAGGCACGTCAGGCTATATCACGGTTCCGTATAGGATAAGGGTTCGATTCCTGTCGGAGGACGCATATTTTCTATGAAAATTTCTCGGACATCCAGGCCGGTAAATGTTGTTAATACTGATTATTATAGACGGAGTATTTACTTAAATATTTGTGTCTATAAAAAGAACGTATAAACATTAAAAATGTCTTTAAAAATAAAAAATTATATATATATATATTAATTAAACGTCATTTTCAGTGGATAAGCATATTTGAGTAAACGCTCCGTTTATTTATTAAACAGTATTTTTTTCGTATATCGACCTGAATATTCAAGAAATCTTATTAAAGATTAATTTAAAGTATTCGAACCTGCGTCCACCTTGGTAGGAGAAACCATCATTAGATTTGAAGTGGTTTAAACCGTCTCGGCCACGGAGTGCGTCGAAGATCAAACAAAGTTGAATGAATTTCTAGACCTGCTGCTAATAAGGTCCATTCACTGTGTCGTGCCAGACAATCAATCTTGCACGTTTATAAATCTACCAGTCGGCAAGTGCAGTGAATATTGCTGCCATGTCAAGTCTGGTGCTCCGGCTATATATCTAAAAATTCTTCACAAAATCTAAATCTAATATATAATTCAATATAATCGTATAGACCAAGAGGTGGCAATGAATTGTTCTTTTGGGTGTTACCTTCAGTCATGCTGATGGAAGGTCAAAATGGTTCTCTATGATGATTAAAAAATAGCAGCTTAATTTTAGGACTGTTAAATTTTCTGTCATTGTTAAAGCATGACATATAAGTAAATAGTTAAAAATGAACTATGAATTTGTTTATATTTCTGAGATGAGGTATTATGTACACTATTTACATTGCACGGACTATCATCCTCATCGTTGTTGCCATATTTATCGCATAAAATATCACGTATAGGCCGTTGTACGCTCTGTTGGAATGTCGAACTAAACATTTCGCTCGCTGATCTAGACTGTTCAAGTTCCACGTGCCATGTCTTATGGATGTCAGTTATCAGTTATCTCTTGTTAATTCCCCTCTCCAAGTTCTCCAACGCCTTAACCAGGTATTGAACTCACACTCTTTGGGTCACTGGATCTAACTAATGATTTATCCACTGTTCCAGGTGTCCTTGAGGAGATCTGAAGATGAATTTTTGGGTATTATAAACCTAATATCTTCAACATCATTTTTTACCAGTTCTTACATTATAATTTTTGTTGTTATCATTGCATTTTTTTTTTTTTACCAGAGCTCATATTGCAATTTTCGTTGTTATTATTGCTTTTCTTTGGCACTCCTTATTACTGGTTCCCATATTGTATACATTTCTCTGCTTGATCGGCTCAGGAGATTTTTGTGGCCTAGCATATGCGCTGATTCCTTAAGTTTACGAATTTTCAAACGATATTCTATATCTATGATTTCAAACTAATCCCATAGAGGGCGGTGATTTCCCTTTTCTCTCCATATGTGGTCACATGCGTACATAGTTCGATAATAATAATAATAATAATAATAATAATAATAATAATAATAAATCCCCAGTCCTAGCGAAATTATTTAACTGCTGCTTGAAGGAGAAATTATTCCCAAGTCTGGGTAAAGTATCCGATTTTCAAGAACGCGGCTGAACGCTCACCCTCCTAATGTCATTCTCTTCAGTGTCATTAGCAAATTCTTTGAAGGTATAATCAACAAGAATGTTAGGTATAACCTTCTGAACGACAAGCAATATATATTTCGATCGGCCCGTTCCACTGCTGATACCCTAACTGCGATTACTCAAAGAATTAGTGAAGCACTTTTCAACAAATACATCTCAAAGATGGTCGCATTAGATTATTCAACAGTCTTTGATAAGGCTTGACATAAGAGGTTACTTCTCAAGATTTCTACCTATGGAATTACTGGAAGAGTCTTCTAAGATATAAAGTTCTTTCTACCGGGTAGGTCCCTGAAGGTAGTTGCTAATAGCCAGTCATCCGAGTCCCAGAGGATCAACGCAGGCTTCTTCAAATGTTCGCTTCTCCGTCAAACCCTCTTCCTCCTCTACGTAAATGATCTGCCTAAGAGTATATGCTGATCATTTGTGAATATCTGTGCAGATGATACAACGCTATATAGGTGCACTTGAAACAAACCTCGATGACCAGAGCTTGGCAGTTGATCTCTCCTCGTAGCTGTCTAGCAGAACAGTGGGGGAAAACTGGCTGGTTACATTCAATGCCTCAAAGACCAAACTAGTGACCTCATATCATCGCCGATCCAACCAAGAACTTTTACCAATCGTGATGAATGGATGTTCCCTCTGGGAGGCCCCGTGTCTTGAGCGCCTGTTGGAACTTAAACCCAACCCATACCTTAAGTGAAACTCGTACATACTACCCATGACGGGGAAATTGGCTGTTCCCTGTACCGCTACAGTAAGTACCTATCCTCTACCTTTACAAGAGTCAGACCAGGCCGGAAGTGAAGTAGTGATGTCATACATGGAAGGAAGGTGCCTAGTCTCCACTTTCCACTCTCGATAGAATTCAAAAGCGTTTCTGCGTCCTTGTGGACGATGAAGTATTTTCCACTCTGCAATCCCTTTTTCAAAGACGAGACTGTCGCTATTTCCATGGTGAGTGCTCAGATGAACTACACCACTAGTCCTAACCTTCACAGCTAAACCACGCCATGCTATGTGCAATATAGCGAACGACCTTCATTCCCTTCATATTTCCTAAGTACCACGCAAGTAGATTCTTCCCCGAACCAATGCGAAAGTGCTGCTACTCCGATCACTACAATCTTCACATGTTCAAGTCTAGGGTTTAACTGTAATCCTCCACACATATCCGCATAAGCTCTACCTCTCACACTGTAACCTTCTACCACGAGTGGCTCCGCGACTTGTACAGGGTGAACACCACTTAAATAATTAAAATAAATGTCACCTAGATTAAAGCGAACGAGCTTCATTCCCTTCATATTCCCTGGTGAGATGTAAGTTCCACCCAAGCAGATTCTTCCCACAAACAACTTCCTTGTAACCTTCTACCACTAGTGGTCCCAAGGACTTGTACAGGGTGAACACCACTTAAATAATTAAAATAAATGTCACCTAGATTAAAGCGAACGAGCTTCATTCCCTTCATATTCCCCTGGTGAGATGTAAGTTCCACCCAAGCAGATTCTTCCCACAAACAACTTCCTTGTAACCTTCTACCACGAGTGGCCCCGCGACTTGTACAGGGTGAACACCACTTAAATAATTAAAATAAATGTCACCTAGATTAAAGCGAACGAGCTTCATTCCTTCATATTCCCCTGGTGAGATGTAAGTTCCACCCAAGCAGATTCTTCCCACAAACAACTTCCTTGTAACCTTCTACCACGAGTGGCCCCAAGACTTGTACAGGGTGAACACCACTTAAATAATTAAAATAAATGTCACCTAGATTAAAGCGAACGAGCTTCATTCCCTTCATATTCCCCCTGGTGAGATGTAAGTTCCACCCAAGCAGATTCTTCCCACAAACAACTTCCTTGTAACCTTCTACCACGAGAGTGGCTCCATGACTTGTACAGGGTGAACACCACTTAAATAATTAAAATAAATGCCACCTAGATTAAAGCGAACGAGCTTCATTCCTCTCATATTCCCTGGTGAGATGTAAGTTCCACCCAAGCAGATTCTTCCACAAACAACTTCCTTGTAACCTTCTACCACGAGTGGCCCCAAGACTTGTACAGGGTGAACACCACTTAAATAATTAAAATAAATGCCACCTAGATTAAAGCGAACGAGCTTCATTCCCTTCATATTCCCCTGGTGAGATGTAAGTTCCACCCAAGCAGATTCTTCCCACAAACAACTTCCTTGTAACCTTCTACCACGAGTGGCTCCGCGACTTGTACAGGGTGAACACCACTTAAATAATTAAAATAAATGTCACCTAGATTAAAGCGAACGAGCTTCATTCCCTTCATATTCCCCTGGTGAGATGTAAGTTCCACCCAAGCAGATTCTTCCCACAAACAACTTCCTTGTAACCTTGTACCACGAGTGGCTCCGCGACTTGTACAGGGTGAACACCACTTAAATAATTAAAATAAATGCCACCTAGATTAAAGCGAACGAGCTTCATTCCCTTCATATTCCCCTGGTGAGATGTAAGTTCCACCCAAGCAGATTCTTCCCACAAACAACTTCCTTGTAACCTTGTACCACTAGTGATCCCGGGCCTTGTACAGGGTGAACACCACTTAAAAAAAATTAACACCCAATTTAAAGTACGTCTTATGACGGAGAGAGTAGAAATTTATTTTCAGAATCAACGTTGTTCGTCCTTTGGAAAGTCTCCAGTTTTTGATACTGGTTTTCACCGCTTATCTTTCTTAATAAGCAAACTGTGGCAAGTACACGGTTTTATAATAGCATTAAAAACTGATATTTTAAATGTATATATTCACGCAATATATAGAAATATATTAAAGCAATGTCGGGTGATGTGCAAGTATAAGAAAAAAAATTACTTCCCGTAAAGTGGTGAATCGACAAATATAACAATAAAGTAACTGCAAAAAAAAAAAAAAAAAAAAAAATGTTAAGCGCTTATCGCTCCTCGCTCTTCAAACCTCAATCGAGGATAAAACATACAAATATATGCACAACGACTAAAAAAATGGAAAGGCAAAGAAAAGCAAATACGATTAGAGAATACGTAATATAAATTACAGCAAGATTACATTTAAATTGAGAAACCATTACTTTTAATAAACCTCTTACCGAATTCTGAGCATCCCAGAACATGTATGTGTGTGTGTGTGGGGGGGGTTAAATATGGATACACGTATTTATGGACATACCTATAGATAGACCGAGAGAGAAAGAGAAAGAGGGAGAAATGAGTGAGAGAAATGCGAGAGAGATAGGGCGGGGAGAGAAGAAGGAAGATAATATATGCATATAGATTATTTATTTTCAAACACTTTATAAGTAATATCTTTCTTGCTTTCTCTTTCTCTCTATTTCTATTTTCTCTCTATTTCTATGTACTTTCCTCTTCCTGTTGATAGATAGATAGATAGGAAGGGAGGAAGGAAGGAAAAAAGGAAGGAAAAAGAAAGAAAGAAAGAAAGAAAGAAAGAAAAGAAGTAAGGAAAGCAGGAAGGAGATAGATAGATAGCTAGATAGATAGATAGATAGATAGGAAGGGAAAGTGAATGATAGATAGATAGGAAGGGAAAGTGATAGATAGATAGATAGATAGATAGATAGATAGATATCAATATAACAATATGAGAAAACAAAATATGAATGCGTATTGCTCCTCCGTGCTGTACTTGTGTTGTTTACAGCTGGACCCATCGAGAACAAGTTTATGTCGCTTGTCATCAACATCTGGCAAAGGAAATTCACGCACCTTTGTATCATTCGAGCGATTTCCTTATTTGTATTTTTTACGAAAAGAAACAACAACATATTTTTCTACTTTTTATTTTTTGGATTTCATTTCATTCCATATCCATACACAGTCATTCCGAGTAACATTGACGCACGTGCTTGTAATTGGGAACGTGCAATATGTCACCTTTTGCAGTTGACAGAAAATCATATACGTTTTGTTGGGGTTTTTTTTCCTGTCATTTTCAAGAGTTTTTTTTTCTTCCTCTCCCATTTCGCTATCACTTTTAACTTTTTTATCACATTGTATATCTTGTGTGGGTGGGAGTCTTATTTTCCATGCAACAACATCTTCTGCAGGGAGGCAACGTAGCAACCCTATCGATAAATGTTAAGATGGTCTCCATTCTTTTACTCTACCCGTTCAGTCCTTTACAGTTAGGACCCGCCTTGCCACTTCCACAGAGTCGAATCGTTCTCATTACCTATGTGTTAAACATGAAAGATTCACTCAAACAACGTTTTTTTCCAGCAACTTCCATTTTGTGAAACTGACTCCCGTTCATCATGAGTCAATCTTTGTCTATCCTTCTTATGCTTATATTGCTACAACATACTCTTTGATTACAGTCAGACATCTTATTCATCATTGCCGTTTTGACTGTAATCTCTACCTTGAGCGACTCTTGTGCGTTGCACTGGGTCAAATTTAGTAAAAAAAAATATGTGTAAAACTGTATTATATAGAAGAAGCGAGATAGAGGTTGGGATATGTATGAATTCATCAGTGAAATTTTAATTTGTAATGGTAAGTTTTTATTATCAATTAAAAAGTATCGTCTAAAAAACTGTAAGTATATGGCAATATTGGTTTGATGCAAGCACAGAAATTTTTCCCCGGCAATAAATAGGAACCAACAATAAATACAGTTTGTTATAACCATACGAAATTTGAAAATTTTTCTCATTTCGTTCATTATCTTCTTTATATATCCAGGATTAATCAGCAGTATCACCTGATGCTTATTACTTTATTTCTTTCCCTTATTCTTTGTGGAAGATACCGGAAGTCGAAATCACAGCGGCAAGGATTTTCAGGAAGGGACTTATCAAAATCCATTTGGACAACAGATTTTTGTCTTTTCTTTTAAATCATGACACATATGGAGAGTAGGATTTTAAAACTCTGTTAATATCTTTTGCTCGTCGCGATTCAAGCATTGATTGTACATCCTTTATTTTATTTTCTCATCTTACGTTGCTTTTTTGCAATACGTTTTTTTTTGCGTTGTCTTTTGTATTTTCTTTTCCTTTTTTGCCACATGTAGAGTAAATAATTATAAACAGTCTAACATTTATATATACAAAATTACTCTTAAAATGAGAAACAGCAAGACGTGGAAACAACAAAACGAGTATTATTATTAATCTTATGATTGTTATGTGGTGTTAAAGAAACGAGAGAAAGTAATACTGAGTAAAATTATGACTTCGGGGGCAAATGGAGAACAACTATGTGTTGAAATCCGACAGAATGATAAGATAAAGAATAAGAAAAGTGTATATAGTCTTTCTCGTAAGTTTTTTTTTTATATATATAGATGTGTGTACAATGCGTGTACAGATAATTTACTTGGGAAATGCAAGAAGTGTTTAGGGGCTTTCTCTTATCTCGGATTTTTGTTGAGTGCTATAAGATAAATTTTACTATTATGGCCTGAAAAAGGAGAATGAGCTGAAATTTTAGCCGACGCACGTGTTAACGGCTTGTCCGTGTTGGCTGCTTCTCCAATAGTGAGAATGTCATGTGTTTGTGTGTGTAGAGTAGAAAATTGGGGTCAATTCTCATTAGCTTGAAAAGAGTGAGTTAATGATAGTTATGACTGTTATAATTATTTTATTATAATGATTTTTGATATTATGATTAATTTCTATTTTTTACGGAGACGGCAGATTTGTAGGATTAAAGCACCTGCTTATGTCACTCTCTTTTGAGGCAGGACCCGTATTTTACCTCTCATAACACACTATATTCTCTTAGTGTAAGTTCCTTATAAATCTTATTAAGGACTTGTGGGTAAGGGAATGACAAAATGAAAAATAATCTATATAACGCCTTTCATCGTTCAAGACTTCATCAGGCTTTATAATGTTCTTATTGACGGCATAATATATATATATATATATATATATATATATATATATATATATATATATATATTGTTATGGCAATTTACCCACGCACGCTTGGACTCTCCCAGGTATAAATAGGAGCAGGTACTGCCTTTTTGAGAGAGAAGATTCTAGCAGTCAGCTCTGACAGTCGGACCGAACATTCTTGCTGTAACACTCTCGTGTGTATATGTCTGTATTACTGTTTCTGTTAATATATTTGTTTAACTCAATTCTTCTCTTTGTGTCTTTATTTCTGGCCCTAAGAAGCCCACAGCATACATACATACATACATACATACATATATATATATATATATATATATATAATTATTTTTATAAAAAAAATTATAACATAAGTATGTTATAAAATCACTACAAAAATAGCCATTTTGTTTCAACACACTCTGTGTCTTATCAAGTGATGATGTTGAAAAGAAAATAAATGGTTTTAAAAGTTTCAGATTAATTAACGATCCTACACTAGGGGGAAACATTGTTACAAAAGCTAGAATAACCAATCAAAAACGAAGTATAGAAAGATTCCAAAGCTTGACAACGAAATCCTGCTCTAGTAGCTATTCAGATCTTTAAATACGTGTAATATTAAAAATAATTTATACTAACTAATAATTATAAATTTACATGATAAAATTTAATATTAAAATTAAAAACTGGCAATTTTTAAAATCCAAATTTAATCACTATTAAGAATAGTAATTGTTGGTTATTGGAATTCATTCCGTGTATATTCTGCTCTACTTTGTATTGAGCACTCTTTTAAGAATAGTAATTGTTGGTTATTGGAATTCATTCCGTGTATACCAATTATATACTTTGATATATATATATATATATATATATATATATATATATATATATATATATATATATATATATATAGGTAAAATTGGGATAAGCAATCCAAGTGAATCCTAGTTAATATAAAATATTAAAACTGATTCACAGAAAAGAGCTCAATGCATTTATTACAGAGAATATATGAATTTCAGATAGATGAAAATCACTCTCCCAAAATAATGGCCATTTCGCCCTACCAACAGGCTTATCGACTCCTCCTTATTCAAAGACCATAAGCGAAATTTCTCGAATAACAATCGATCTAGTTTAATTAATCCCACGAAACCTGAACTAAGTATTAATTTCAAAAAATATTATTAAAAAATTACCGATAAACTATTAGTCTCAACTTTGGAAAGATTCACCGTATACCATCAAATGGTTTAATAATTTGAATGATAAAAATGAGCAACTTTTATAATTTGATTTTTATTCTTCTATTTCTATAGATCTATTGACTGGCTGTATAAATTTTGTGAAAAAGCATGTGATGATTGTTGCAGTTTTTTGTGTATATATATACTAGTGAGTTAGCCCAAATGACTTGACTCACTTTATAGTCCACCAATAGAAGGTTAACCAATCAGAAGACGTAGAACATTCAATCCGTCGTGTATAAAGGCGGCCATTTTGTCTACTCTACCCGAATGTCCAGTATAGCTTGTCAGGCGAAGAGAAACAGAAGGACGAACTACGCTCTGCTATTTTTACCAAAATATCCACTGCTAAACTGAACAACGCTTTCCTACTGTCTTCGAAATATTCACTGCTAACCTCAGGATTCTATACTCAAAGACAACCGTTATCATGAACAACAATGATAACCTATGAAGAAATTGGTATCATAATAGCTGCCAGGAAGTCTATCCTATCGCTTGATGACTTTACCTAGATTAAGTGTGGGAGCAGCGACTTTGACGTTCCGATGGTTGTGGGGGTATGATTCAGTCCAAGTTGCAGATCTTGTTTGTATTTATATTTTGATCCTTAGAAGGATCGTTGAACTTAAATCAGTAGGTCTATATCGAGACGAGTACTAATTTATGATCATAATTGTAATGATTCGCCTACTATTAAATTACGTAAAAAATATTAGAGCTTTCCAGTTTCTGGGAGAGTTGATAAGTCCGTTGAAAGGGTGAAATGGCCATTCTTGTGGAAGAGTAAATTTCATCTATCTGTATTATATATATATATATATATATATATATATATATATATATATATATAGGGTTTGTCTGACGATCGCAAATAGCGTGAAACCCAGGCAACTATATATATATATATATATATATATAGCACAGCTCAAAAAATCCGCTAATAAATTTATTTCAGCAGGTAAGTTTTTAATACCGAAATTACAAAATACTCTAAATTTATCCAGACAATATGTTAAAAAATATACATATACAATATATTGGGCTTTTTCATGGATTTATCTTTTTAATATTTTATATTAAAAAGAACTACTTGGATTATCCTTTCTAATTACGGATTTGATATTATTATCTATATAGTCATCCACAAACTGTTTCACAGCTCATCAGCGTATGTTAGACATCCGATTATTTCGAGCCGGGATCGAAACTTGACCGATTTGACATTAGTCAGATACTCTTACCCCTAGGCTACCGGCGCACGGCAAAGAAAGATGTTTTACACATTATATATGTGATATATAAACGCCATACCGGCCGCCATAGCGTTCAATTCTTACGAAGAGCGATGCATTCAAGCTGCAACAGCCGTTAAAATGTCCTTTTCTATAGAGGGCTCAATCGGTGAACGAGAGTATACTCATCCACAGACAGACTGTTTCAATGTATCACAGAGCAGAATGAAGCGAATATATAAACAAATCGTGGAATGAGAGGAACAGTATCGATGTAGGAATGCCAAACTTTAAATTTAAATTTTTGTTGTCCGATGTATCTAGATCTGTAAGACCTCATCGTTGCTCACACCCTCGGTTCATGATATCCTCAGCATCCTTCTATAGAACCACATCTCCGTCACCTCGAGTCTCTTCTTCATCTTTGAGGAAATCGTCCAACATTCGCTGCCGTAAAGAAGGACTGATGTCACGTAACAGCTCAGTATTCTTTTCTTCGTTAACAAAGAAATCCTCCTGACTTGCAATACTCTGCCCAGCTTTTGGAATGCGTCCTTGGCCATCCCAATACATCTACGGATCTCAGTGACGCATGTTTTTCAGTATGATATACAAGCTCTAATTCCTCGGTAGAGAAAAAGCATAACTGGTGGTTAACAACTATGCCGAAAATAGTTTTGATTACTGTACATCTTTTCTGATCATGTTTAATTTTACTGTGAGTTCAGTCTGAAGTCGGACGTCCGGCTGATCGGTTGAACTCTCTGCCTTCGGGCGGGGAGGAACCCGAACGAGGCTACGCCGAAGGGCGGAGTCTCTTTCGGGGAGGTAAACCGACCCTGAACCCGTTTATATGGGTTCAAAGGGCATATTTTTGGCCGAGCCCACGGGCTCGGAGATCCCACGTTAAACCGGCCTTGTGCCACATGATGCCCTAGTGCGGGGGTGACTAAATACCGTTCCGTCTGAAGTCGGACGACCGGATGATCGGTTGAACTCTCTGCCTTCGGGCGGAGAGGAACCCGAACAAGGCTACGCCGAATATGGGTTCAAATGGCATATTTTTGGCCGAGCCCACGGGCTCGGAGATCCTACGGGCTCGGAGATCCCATGTTAAACAGGCCTTGTGCCACATGATGCCCTCGTGGGTGGGAGGTGACTAAATACTGTTTAATTTTACTGTCTGTATCTAGTATAGTCGGCTGAAAATAAACAATACGCATTAGTTTCAGAGAGACTACATGTGCCTATATATAACATCCACGTATATGTATTTTTGTGTGTTTGTTTGCGTGAGTCTGTGTGTGTGTGCGCGCGTCTGAGTGCTCATGCGTACTTACTGAACAAAAGTCCACATTATGCAACAAGCGGACAAACGTAAAGGATAATAATAAAAGCAAGCGGTGGCTTGAATAGAAGAGAAATGACAAGCAACGGAGTTGGAGATTAACAAGTCAGTGAAGAGCGAACGTTGGTAGGAGTGGGGAAAGAATTGAAATCCTAAATCAGAAGACGAGTGAAAAGGATGCGAAAAAATCGAACAGGAAATCGAAAAGAAATACAATGATAAAGAGAAAAAAAAAACAAAAACATAAAAAAAGACTGACTAAAAAATGTATTAACGCAGACAACTCTTTCTTTTTCTTTTATTGATACGCTAAAAAATAATTAATATGCAACTCATAAATATTCATAGGCTGCTTTGCAGATAGGCTACCAGCTCCCTTTCCATACGGTTCATTGAACAACTGCTATTAATGGTTATTTATTTTTTGCTTAATCTTAGACTGGCACCAATAAATCAAGGCCAGACTAATAGAAAACTCATACTGTCTTATCTAGAGTCAATTGTAACCATCAAAACATTTCAAACTGGTGGAATTCATGCTTAATCTCTTACCTTTCATATTTTTCATCCGATATCATTATTTAACTCAAGTGTTGGTCATACAAACATTTCTGTATCCCATCGACTAATTTGCCAACCATTATTATATCCCACAGACGAACTTCTCACTTTTCCAATCTGAAAGCTTTCTGTGCTCATATTGTTGAATATGGATTGCTTTGGATTGGTGCTTCACATACTAGAATATGCTACTGGTAATATAAGCATACGATACCATCTCCAATTAATAAAAACGTTATATTTCCTGGGTATACATCTATAATGTTAACTTTACTTCAAACACTGAAATTAATTTCAACTGACTTTAGTTTTAATAAAAAAATGTGCTTCCTGACGGGAATCGAAACCTTATCTATAAGGGCAACTATTTCTAAGCAAAGTGTGCCTTAACAATTAGGCTACAAGAAGTCATCATGTAAAACTAGACTCAATTACGCTATTTATGTAATGCGATCAGATGTTAGAACCTTTCAAAATAATGTCGGATTAAAAACTCCATTAATTGCTTAAAAATAGACTATATTATGTTATTGTTGTAGCCTAACTACGGATGATAATTCACATAAATACGGTAGTAAATACTTTATGTTGGTCTGCAGTTGAAGATTCATCTCCAGCTGTGCTGGTCAAACTCTCTGCCTCCAGACAGGGAGGATACCGAGACGAGGCTATGTCGAAGGGCAGAGTCTTGTCTCGAGAAACAGCTCCCCGACTCCGTTTTATACGAGGTCTACAGAGAATTTCTGGCCGGGCCTACGGTGTCGGTTACCCCACATTAAATTCGACTTTGTGACACATCTGACTGCGTGGGGCGGTTGGTAGATATCCTGAAGTTGAAGATTCATTGTTGAATTCACTTGACTCACTTATAGCAGTTGACAACTTCTTCTACGCGCCGCTGGAGAATCCTATGTGTTGTTTTTGTCCTAATCGTTCATTACCAACCTTCGTGCGATTATTCTATTCAATAACCTTCACTAGATTACAGCAGTTACTTTCCAGCACATAAAGATTTCACATGTTTAGCCTTAAAATAAAGTGAAAGTGCTGAGATTTTGAATATATTTAACGATTGTTTGATACCATCTTTTCAGATAAGAACTTTACTTTCATATTACTCCATCCATTACGTCATCTAGATACATAAGTGCTATCATAACGAAACATAAAAATCGAATTTTAAAAAAACACCTCATCTCAAATGAAAGCCGCGTTTCTCAAACTTTTTGTCCCAATGCACCCATTTCATCATCTTACTTATTATAAAACCCAGGTTGTGTGTGTGTGCCTTTACGTTTATATATTGGATTGGATTTCCTACATTTTTCAACCGATTTCAACAAAACTTCACAGGACTACGTAAAATTACCTTGCGGTGGTTCTGACAGCGCCAAAAATTGGAAAAACACAATTGTTTTTGCAAGAAATCAATTTGAAAACACGATTAACAGGCATCGCGAGAATGAAAGGGGGACAACTCATCTCGAGTTATACTTATTATAAAAAACCAGGTTGTTTGTGTGTGTGTGTGTGTTCGTTTATATATGGGATCGGATTTCCTACATTTTTCAACCGATTTCAACAAGACTTCACTTTTTTTTGTCAGGTAGTGTTTCTTATTGTCTTGCACACTTTTTTCTTTATTTTTAATATTCAGAATGCTTTAAAAATTCCATTTACAAGACAATTGTTTATAATAAAATTCTATTCAATCGGTAGACTCATAACGATTGAAAACAATATTTTTGTTTGAGTTTGGGTTAAAAAAAAAAAAAAAACTAATTAAGACATGCGTGTCCGTCAACCTTAAACAATAATCTTTGTCATTTTTATTTTTCAGATTTTATGATGGTCGATACTTGATCTATCTCTTGCTGTTACATCCCGGGGCAACGCTGGGCTCTACTGCTAGTAAGTTATATTTTATTCCCGCCTTTCTAAGAATGCCCAACTCAAAAGTTGCATTCGAAATTATATAGATATATTATTGAAAATCTTCATTCTTCTCCGTATTAGTACATTAAACATGAATTATTTTCATATGAAATTTTACAAATTTAATACCAGTAGAAAAGTATGATGAATTTCAAAACTTGAATGCATGTACAGTAATTTGTTTTAATTTATAACTAATTATTATATACATAAACGGAAGAATGTACTTCAATAAAACTAAAATGTTCAATAGAAGGCCAGGGTATTTAAATCAATTTTCTTCTAATGAAGATTACAGTGAATGAGAAACGTATGAAAAAGTAAGATTTTTCCTCTCCCAAATGAAACCCCGAAATTCTACCTGGTGAGAAATCCTGAATTAAAACTTTTCATTCCAACTACTTTAAATTTAAAAACGACCAAAGTTTTTCCGTAAATTTTCAAACAGTTCTCGTATTTATTACCCATCAACATACGATCATTGGAAAGGAAGTGATAAACATTGAGTAATATCCCGTCATTGGCAATATGCGATCATTGGAAAGAAACTGATAAACATTGAGCTAATGCCGTGTCCTTGGAAATATACGATCATTGGAAAGGAAGTGATAACTATTGAGCTAGTGTTGTGTCCTTTGCAATATACGATCATTGGAAAGAAACTGACAACCATTGAGCTAATGTGGTGTCCTTGGCAATATACGATCATTGGAAAGGAACTGATAACCATTGAACTAATGTCGAGTCCTTCGAATTATACGATAATTGGAAAGGAACTGATAAATAGTGTCGTGTGTCCTTTCCTGCAATACGATCATTGGAAAGGAAACTAATAAACGAGCAATTGGTCCTTTGCAATGTTGTGGGGTCTTGCAATATACGATCATTGGAAAGGAACTAATAAACTTTGAGCTAATGTTGTGTCCTTTGCAATATACGATCATTGGAAAGGAACTGAACTAATAAACTAATTGAGCTAATGTTGTGTCCTTTGCAATATACGATCATTGAAAGAACTAATAAACTTTTGAGCTAATGTTGTGTCCTTTGCAATATACGATCATTGAAATGAACCAATAAACTTTGAGCTAATGTTGTGTTTGGTTCATTGGAACATACGAAATTTGGAAAGGAACTAATAAACTTTGAGCTAATGTTGTGTCCTTTGCAATATACGATCATTGGAAAGGAACTAATAAACTTTGAGCTAATGTTGTGTCCTTTGGCAATATACGATCATTGAAAGGAACTATAAACTTTGAGCTAATGTTGTGTCCTTTGCAATATACGATCATTGGAAAAAAACTAATAAACTTTGAGCTAATGTTGTGTCTTTGCAATATACGATCATTGAAAGGAACTATAAACTTTGAGCTAATGTTGTCCCTTGCAATATACGATCATTGGAAAGGAACTAATAAAATTTTGAAATGTTGTGTCCTTTTGCAATATACGATCATTGGAAAGGAACTAATAAACTTTGAGCTAATGTTGTGTCCTTTGCAATATACGATCATTGGAAAGGAACTAATAAACTTTGAGCTAATGTTGTGTCCTTTGCAATATACGATCATTGGAAAGGAACTAATAAACTTTGAGCTAATGTTGTGTCCTTTGCAATATACGATCATTGGAAAGGAACTAATAAACTTTGAGCTAATGTTGTGTCCTTTTGCAATATACGATCATTGGAAAGGAACTGATAAACTTTGAGCTAATGTCGTCCTTTGCAATATACGATCCTTGACTGGAAAGGAACTAATAAACTTTGAGCTAATGTTGTGTCCTTTGCAATATACGATCATTGGAAAGGAACTAAGCTAATGTTGTGTCCTTTGCAATATACGAATTGGAAAGGAACTAATAAACTTTTGAGCTAATGTTTTCCTTTTAATATACGATCATTGGAAAGGAACTGATAAACTTTGAGCAATATACGATCATTGAAAGGAACTAATAAACTTTTTGATTTGTGTCCTTTGCAATATACGATCATTGAAAGGAACTAATAAACTTTGAGCTAATGTTGTGTCCTTTGCAATATACGATCATTGGAAAGGAACTGATAAACTTTGAGCTAATGTCGAGTCCTTCGAATTATACGATCATTGGAAAGGAACTAATAAACACTGAGCTAGTGTCGTGTCCTTTGCAATATACGATCATTGGAAAGAAACTGATAACTATTGAGCTAATGCCGTGTCCTTGGCAATATACGATCATTGGAAAGGAACTGATAAACATTTATCTAATGTCTTCTCCTTGGCAACATGCGATCACTGGAAAGGGAATGATAACCATGGAGCTAAGGTCATGACCTTGGTGCTATACATAGTCAGATTAGAGAATATATTAAATCATTACTTGGAATGTTCAAATATTCCCCAAATTCATTTTAAGAACTTTTGTATGGTGAACTTTTCAATGTATATGAAAGTGTCTCCCATTAAGGCCATTTTACTATGTCGTCTTCTATTAGTAATAATGAACAAACGCAGCGGTAAATTCTCTGTGCATTGTACATTTTCAAAGTAAAACTATTAAATATAATCGTGATCCGCACTTGCTAACTTATTAACGCCTTTCACCTAATGCAGCTTTGCTTCTGGCAGACTGAAATTATTCTTTGCACCTCAGCCTACAGAAATACAAGACTTAGTTCTTTCAATATCACTATTTATCTTAATTTTTTTCTTTTTTCTTTCTTATTTCTTTATTACTCTTATACACATGCACACAAAATTATATAGTATAACACACACACACACACATATATATATATATATATATATATATATATATATATATGTGTGTGTGTGTGTGTGTGTGTGTGTGTGTGTGAAATAGTTCCTTGCACCTAAAGACTTTTTAAGTGTTTAGGTGCAATGAATTATTATATTTTTATGCACTGAGCTATTATATATATATATATATATATATATGTATATATATATATATATAAAGATTATTTTTTCTTTCATTCCTTATTTTGTCGTTTTTATTTTTTCCTTTTTCTTTCTTTTGTCTTTCTTTCCCTATACTGTCTTTCTATCATTCTTTTCTTTTACTTTCTTTCTATCATTCTTTTTTCTTTTTCTTTCTTTCTTTCTTTCATTCTTTCCTTTTCCTTTGTTTTATCCCGTTTCTTTCTTTTCTTTCTTTGTTTTACTTATTCTTTCCTTCTTTCTTTCTTTCTTTCTTTCTTTCTTTCCCTATTCTTTCTTTCTATTTTTTTTTTTGTCTGTTTTGTACGCATGCACATACACACAATCATATCTACAATACAGTTGTATCACATATATAACACTCTGCCGCTGAAATAAATACCCGTGAATAATTGCTCATTTATGTAAATTACTAATCGGCAATAATGGCAGCAATTTAATGGACATAGCCATTTAAACATGATCATGGCAACCTACAAAAATTCATTTCATGCGTTAGTATCGAAAAGAAAGTTGATATAATTGAGTTTAAACCGGTTATGGTCATTGGATAAGACGGATGGCTCTGTGTATTTAAAAAAAAAAAAAAACGCTGGTCAATGAGGATGTTCGCCCACAACTATCGATAGGTTTGCAGAAAACGGACATAAAATTCTAATGAGTGGCAATTCTCTAATCAGAAAGTCCTTTTTGTTGAACCAGACTGATTCAAGTCGATAGAAGGAAAAGAGAGCTGAAATGATCACTTTTTACAACGGAGGTATACAGAAAAGCATCTCAAATTGCACAACAGGTAGAAACTTGATGCATATAGGCTACAGCAGCAGACGACAATGCCGGATGCCGCTCCTTACAAACAAAAACAAGAGATGAAACTACAAAAGATCACAAAAATTACACAATAGAAGATTGGATGATGTGTTGAGCCTCGATTTCTGCTGTGACATTCGGATGGTAAGGCGGGAATATGGCTGAAACAATACAAAATTATGTATTCATTCATCCTGTTTTGTATTAGTGCTTCAAGCTGCTACATGCGGTGTAATGGCATGGAAGTATTTTTGGGGTATACACTAGGGCCCTTTGCACAAATTAAAAATCGTTTATCTGCCACAGCCTAGCGAGACTTTGTCGTTGACAAGGTGCCTCAATTCTAAGGCACTTTCATCAGGAGAACGTATTGTATCACTAATTCACTAATTTTCCTGTGTTAAGGTGCAGCCCCGCCAGTCATCTGAAGACTATTAGGATACAGTGACGTAGCGAAATGCCAATCTTAGATGCGTAACCAAGAAATCAATAAGCATGACGGGATGACATCATCATGTAGTATGTACACAGATTTCGAATGAGTACACGGTGGAGTAATGGATAGCGGCTCGGATTGAGGAATCGGAGAGCTGAGTTCGAATTCCATTCGAATTCATTACATTCTAATTACGTTCTAATATCAGTGGGAAAGGTATGAATCCATAACTTCTCTCCCCAGCTATGGGTAAATAGCAGGACAGACGGGGTTCTATAGCTTTGGATGGCAATTGATCTAACGCAGAAAGAAATGGCAACCTACTGCGGGAAAAAAAATCTGCCTCGTCAGTCATGTATCAACAGATACATGATCACGCATGGCACATAACTGACTGACTTCAAGAACATCATCGAGTTTATTTGTGGCGATTTTGAAAGCAAAATGGGGTCCAACATGTTGCTAGAAGTGTAGACTTATGAAAGTGGTGGTTTGATTTTGTTTAGCGGCATAACTCTAGGGGTTATTTAATGCCAAAATCTAAATATTTTGAACACAAATTTATGGCTTCAACTAAATATATTTTGAACTCATTTGTATGACTTCAACTGCAGATAAACGGATTGTTTGTCATTTTGCATTTGGTAATTTTACTAGAAATATTTATTCTTCGTAATTTTTCTATATGAAAATGTATTGGTGGTATTTTTACTATAAAAATAAATATTTATATTTTCATAGTGTTTTGTTTTTGTTTGGAGGATTCAATATTTGCCTATAGCTGGCAACCTAAGAGATGTTACCACCCTGGTTCAATGTGGACCTGGAAACAACAGTGATTAAGTAGTGGTTCTACGCTTCTCGATAAACCAGTCTCCCAATCAAAGGTCTTGCTTTTTTTTTTTTGCATACACAAACTCATTTTTTCAAAGTAAGTAATATTGAGGGTTGGTTAGAATGGAACATGCTGGAGGTAATTTAATATGAAATTACTACTACTATATGAGATAGAATTACTACCCTTGGAAATGACCAATGAATTCGATGAGATAACTTACGACAATTATCACAACGAACAGTTTTCAACACTCTATTAGGTGTTTGACTGTCATATTCAATGAAACAAGTGCAACCGTAAAAATGCTGCCAATACACACACACACACACACACACACACACACATATATATATATATATATATATATATATATATATATATATATATATATATATATATATATACATATATATGAAGAAAAATATACGGAAAAAAACAAACAAAAATTCTAATATGCAATTATGCTGTTTTAATGTTAATATAATTTCAACGTCGGACGTTTCGGTCTAGTAGACAATCTTCAGGACATATTCATAAAACATAATTAACATTAGACTATATTTAATTCAACATGAAAAGACGATGGACATAAGAGTAAGACTGATCAAAACAGATAACTGAAATTTTTTTTTGAAATTGAATATGATCTAATGTTAATTATGTTTTATGAATATGTCCTGAAGATGGTCTACTAGACCGAAACGTCCGACGTTGACATTATATTAACATTAAAACAGCATAATTGCATATTAGGATTTTATTTAGGATTTTTTTTCCGTACATTTTTCTTCATACTGTCGGATCTATATCTATATATTTACTTATATATATATATATATATATATATATATATATATATATATATATATATATATATATATATTGTCCATTTGTTAGGTTAGATTAAGCTTTGTACTGTTGTATCTTAGAAATGATTAAAGATATCTTACTGGAACTCTCCGACTTTTTTATAACATTATTGGATTCTACTTTGAGCAATAAAAATGTATAATTACACTCCAACCTTAACAGAAGAATCGTGATGAAATCGATCATAAACGAAAATGACATGTTCATAATTAATTAATCATAGTTAGAGATCGGAAGCTCATCTATATATATATATATATATATATATATATATTATTCTAGGACGATTTTCCAAATTATTTAAGAGGATTTTGCCCTCGCTAACCTTCTAAATTTCTGTCCTGATGTAACAAGGTGACTCACACTTTTCACGTCCGATTTCATTTTCAAGTCTTTTTTTATTGGTCTTTGGGCGTGCCAAATGTCTTATGGATTGCGTTGGATCTTTTCTAATTGATCTCTTTAGCTCTAAGTTGAAATGATAATCCTTCTTCCTGATGTGACCTCCTGATCCAGTTTCCATCTCTACCGTTCCCTCTTTTTTTAAACTTATTCACCGTTCTCTTGATGGCTGTTGAATGGACTTTGAAGATGGAATGCACGTTGCTTGAATGTTGGTACCATGACTGAAGGCATGAATGATCTTTTATCTCTCACCATTGCTCAGTTGGGAAGACAGTGGGGCTGACACAAAACGATTTTAACCTGTTCTTTTTCTAGCTGAATAACTTAGACGGTTTTTCAGTCATTCTTACGAGAAATGGTGTCAAGATTGTTAAATGTCTTATCTGAAAACCTGGGAAAAAGAAACTGAATTACTTTAGTGTTTTTTTTATATTAAACATTTTATGGAATGGACAATTTTGCTGTTACTCCTGGTATATATATATATATATATTATGAAATAGACAAAATCCCTGACAATTATTTTAAGTCATTTTATGTTTATACAAATATTTAAGTAAACGCTCTGTTTATAATAAACAGTATTAAGCAACATTTACTGGCCTGAATGTCCGAGAAATTTTCACAGAAAATATTCGTCCCCCGACAGGATTCGAACCTGTATCCTATACGGAACACGTCAATTAGCTTGACGTGCCTTTACTGATTTGACCACAGAGGCACGGTCGGTCAGCAAGGTCGAATTTACTGTATTTAAACATCAATCTTCCATGAATCTCTCACGTACATTCATAACTGCTCATAGCGTATCAAATGTAAAGAAATGACGTCACACATTATGCAATGGACAAAGTCCGACAGTTATTTTAAGAAATTTTATGTTTATACATTCTTTTTATAGATACAAATATTTCTTGGACATTCAGGCCGGTAAATGTTGTTTAATACTGTTTATTTTATAAACAGAGTATTTACTTAAATATTTGTATCTATAAAAGAATGTAAAACATAAATGTCTAAATATATATATATATATATATATATATATATATATATATATATATATATATAGTTTGAATATCAAATGTAGATCAAATATGGATAAGAATCCGACAAGATGATAAAATGAAATAAAGAACAAAAAGGGAAACGAATCTCAATCTAACATGTTTCACTTTTATTAAGACTTCGTTAGAGATCGTGAATAGAAATGAAAAAGCAAAGAGACGTTGTATTCGAATGTTATAATTCTTGGTAGTTCTCATTGGTCAGACATGCGTCACGTGTATAAACGCAATAGATAATATATTAATATATGAGAGGGACATTTAGGGTATTAATGTGCGTGATAGTGTAAGAGTATGTAAGTAAAGAAACGTGTGTATAGGTGTATGTAGGACGGTAAAGTTAATTCAAATTCGTATAAATGTGTATGTGAGGGATGTCTACAGATATCACCCTCGTATTTTGTCGATGAAATGTAGCGTTACGTTGTAAATTAATTTTGTATTTGATTGGATTTTTATATTCTCCTCTGTGTGTGTGTGTGTATGTGTGTGTGTGTGCGTGTGTGTGTGTGTGAGGAAAGTCTGTAGCCGTCAACTCTGTGTGGGTTGGTGTTATACTGGAACACACCTATTCTATAGTTAATAGACTCTCCCACCTATAATAAGTAGGAGTAGTAATAGTAACAAGAGGTGGCTCAGTGACTTGGTCAGTCAGTTGATGTCGGACGACCGTGAGTCGGATACTAAAAGTATCAGCCACCCCAACTAGATTACTGCGTCATTACCTATTATTTCAAGTTCCTAACGTTTTGTACGTCGAACCTATTTTAGGACCGACTTAGTACAAATACAAGTCTTCACTGTGAAACTACTCTACAACAGTTGGTGAAATGAAGTAGGATACTGTAATAATCTAGATTTGGTTAGATTTAGCATGCGTAATTTTGATAAACATGGAAATTTGTAAAATCATCATTATTTTATGCATAAGTTGGATTCATGAATAATGGATCTGTAGAAAAAATGGTGATATAATGTAATGTTTTAAACGAGTTTTTGTAGTTGGTAGTAATGCTATGAATATATTTGCGAAATATTTTCTGCTTAAAAGGTTATGTCTTATTTTAATTAAGCTGCCATTAGTGAAATCAAAGTTATGTTCCACGCCGATTCGATGTAAGATGAAAGAGTTAGAATATCTGTCTAAACGCAAGTCTCTCTTGTGTTCATAGAATACGTCTTCGGATCTCAGTATTGCTCTTTCCGTCCTCTGTTAAAACATTTCCCAGATATTTGAATTTCCGCGCTTGTGTGATTTTGGTTCTTCCGATTTGAAATTCGTAATTTGGGTTCATACTTTTGCATTCTGTCTACTTACAATTGATGTTTAATCATTTCTTCTTGCTTTCCATCACTACCTTGGTGTCTTCTGCATACCTTATGTTGTTAAGAATGTGGCCACCAAAAATGAATTCTGGGAGGACTTCTAGTTCTCTCAGAATCGCCTCGCTGTGTAGGTTGAATAAGTCTATGTGAGGAGACACAACCTTGTCTATTTTTGTATATATGCTAAACTCATTTTCTATCCCCCATGCCGGCCATCTGCTACCAGCATAAGTTCTTGACTTTTTCCAAATTCCAAATACGGTTTTAATTGGAAATTGAAAAAGGTAAATAAAAAATGGATATATCCGTTCAATATTTTGTGGGCATAGTTCAATAAAACTTTGAAAGAATTCGTGCTTCCTAAAAGACACACAGTCACCACACACACGCCCACACACATACAGATATATATATATATATATATACACTCAATTTAACACTCTTTGCTCGTTCTTTCACAACTTGTCGAAAAGCAAATTATTAAAGCGAACCTCTTAAGCGATTTTCTCGCGGCTTAACACGGGAATGGAGAGCGATTCTTAATCACAGCCCATTAGTTTCAGATCCCTATTTTTATTTCAGTGTTGAAGGAAGAAGGTTAAAAGATGATCCATTAAATTGATTTTTCTCCAGGCAAAGTTCAACACTTTAACTGTTTGCTATTTAAATGCTTTCATTTGAAATATTCCTGATGTTTCTCAAATAATTGAGTAAAATTTACATATTCCAAATGTTGGAGTAAATTCCGCACATCAAGTATAAGTATCATAAGAGACATCGATAAAAGAATAACAATTTTACATGCACAGACACACAACACACACACACACACACACACACACACACATATATATATATATATATATATATATATATATATATATATATATATATGCGTATTTGAGCAGTAATTCTTCTCAAATATATGTTTCATTCAAATGATTGATAAGTTACTGAAAGTAATCTCCATCAGCATCCAGAATCTTTCGTCAACGTGCCTCCAGTTGCAAAATGACTTGGCGGTAAAATCGCGTGTCTTGGATGCAAAGAAATTTGTGAGTGCCCGCCAAAAATCTGTCTTATTTACGAAGGATTTACCACGACTGTGGTTGTCCATCAAATGGAAGCGGTGGTAAACTTTTGGCGCAATGTCCGAGGTGTAAGGTTGATGATGTACTGTCTCCCTCTCAAGTATGTCTATGGTATCCATGGCCACCCGCAACACCTGGTGCCGAGCAGTTAACGAATACTGGCTCTTTCTGCTTCAGTGCCTGTTGTACACGTTCCGACTGCTGCGGGAACAGGTCCGCAATGATACTTTGATCCGTTGTAAGCAACTCATAATGCACCACTTGTTGACTAAGTCCATCAGATACAGAGCATGATCTTGCGTGGGTGTAGATGTGGTTTTCTTGTGTGAGGAACAGGACAGGGTCGGTTGGTGACAAACAATGTATGTAAATTGTTAAAGAAATAACAAAACAGGTGTTACAGATATACCATATATTAAACAATAAATACAACAGAAGAGTATTATACGACTAGTGAGAGTGTGTCGGTTGACCAAGCGTTTAATCTATTCGACTCTTCCCCCAAGGCCTTCTCTCCTACTAATCTTCTAATCTTATAGTAGGCGGAAGAGTCCAACATAGACTCTTTAGAGGGAGGACACCACAACAGTATAGTACGCTTGGAAGTGTCATACAGTACCCACTTATTGTCACTGGTGAGCACTCGATCAAATATAGATATGTTCCTTTGCCGTGAAATCAGTGAGAAACAAGCTGTCACCCGTTGTTGTTTGTTGGCTTCTGACAGTGAATTGGATATCCACTTGGTCCAGCTAGTACGCCTTTCCTATGCGATGCAGGTGAAGTCTGACTGTTTCAACAGCAAACTGGAAGCGTTCAACAAGCTCACCACAGGCTTGGATGTTGTCCTCTTCTATCGATGCCTTCAGGGCTTTATCATCCAGAACTTGTGGCCGGTCACTGTGAGGTTTGATATCACAAAGGGAGAGATCTCCCGACCTGGACTTCTGTAACCAATGTCTGGTGGTGTGGTAACTCACATTATTATCCCCAAATGCTTGACGTATTCGGATAAGCCCACCTTAAAATCACAAAGCAGACAAGCCCGAACGAGCTGCTCCGACGCCCCCATGTTTCCACGCCGCTGCTCGATCTATGACTAATATTTGTCCGTAACGCACCTGCATTGGGAAAGAGCAATATAACTATCTCCCACCCCAGCGCTTTCTCAGCACGTGACGCACGCATTTGCATATCAGTGATCACTTCTTCCCACACGACGTACAAAACAGCAAGGACTTCTTTTGGTTATCTTATATTTTAATTTCGTTTTTCTTGGATACAAACAAGTGATTTATTTTGTGACTTAGTGCCTGTAGGAATTGTCTAAATGGTTGTTTGTTCCCAGCGCTTTCCTCTAATTTATTAGCTGTTTCCAAGGATTCTACTTGTGCTATTGTAAATGGTTTGTAAGTTGCTGAAAGGTTGACATATTTTTCATTCCCGAATACGACCAGTACATTGTGGCTGTTTTCGTAATCGATATAATTGATGTTGTTCAGGGTTTGTTTCTCTTACCTTATGATTTTTTTTCTATTATTTTTAATCTTTTTTTAACATTTACAGGCTTGAATTATATTTGTGTTACTGACGGATGTGTCAGGTACCAAAGACAGTTAGACGAGGCATGCATCTGATTTTGGGGGACAACTCTGCGCGACGGAGAAGCCCAAAAAACACCTGGCCCAGAAGCGCCTTCCTCGCGGCTCAAGAGTCATTGAGACAGGCAAGATCTGGCAAACCTGGATGCATCGGGCTGTCGGATGCTTTGTCTGTCAAGATCCGCCTTTGATTACGCTTCCCTCTTCCGCCGGTTTGGTCGCGGCGATCATTATATCTACGACACAATAGCCTAGTGGATTAAAGCGTTGGTTGATGAATTTGGTGACATAGTGACTGTGAGTTCAATCTCTGGGCCGGGTCACCTGGACTGAGTGGAAATGGGCTAGCAATAACTGAGCAGTAATTAAAATAAGAACTAGACGAGATATCCCTATAAAAAGGACAGTGAAATGAGAACAGTCTACTCTCACAGATTAAAAAAAGGGTTCAGTCCAGAAAATCCTGTACCCAGGTCGATATACACCTGATAAAGGCTGAAACGCAGAACGACATTGTGAATACAACAACAATTAGTCCAATATAGTTTGCACTTCGCTGGAGCATTGTTGTTGCCGATGACAAAGTAAACCGATATATATATATATATAGTAATACTGCAAAGTTCTTCTATGAATTGAGCCCTCTCGGTCACTGGCATATTTATTCGAAGAATAAGTACGTAAAAATTCGCCTTCCTCTATACCGGGCACTGATAGCTTAAGAGTAAAATCTTCGACTGATGCCAAATAAGTCGGGTTTTGATCCCGGTTTGAAGCAATCGGATGTCTATCCACACTGATGAGCTGTGTGGATGAAAATAAGAGGAAATTTGAATCATCATAAGTTTAGAATCATCGAGTTTAGAAGAATCCTCAACAGAATGCAGAAAGCACTGAAGGGCCGTTTTGTCCTATTTTTGGGACTCATCAGCAGTGCGCATCCGCTACGGAGAATCGAACCTGAACCGTTAAGATATGGCGCAAGGGTCATACCGACTGAACCAACGGATCTCGGTGGCAGAGAGGTAACAAACCAGACTGATTATAATTATTCAAATAACCCTTAATTTCTCTCTATATATCACTACTTGAACTGGCTTCTAATGCTCCGGATGGAGCGGCTTAGGGATAGAAGTCGTGACTCATTGGGGTACAGTCCGTTGGTATAGGTAGACTCGGATGAGTCACACGACGGAATTTGTGAAGAGCTAGCGCTATATCGAGGCTGGTTTGTTACCTCTCCGTCACCGAGACCCGTTGGTCCAGTGCGCATGACGATTGCGTCATGTCGGAATTGTTGGTGTTCGATTCTCGGTCGTGGATTTTCAATGGTGATTAGATTCAAAAATAGGGCGAAACGGTTGCCTAGTGCTTTCTGCATTCTCTTGAAGATTCTTCTAGACTCGATGAATTAATTATCTATACATTGATTAGCATACATTTTCTTTAATTCGATAATTTAAGTTTTAATCATCATACAAGTATATTTTTGGAGAGAGTGAGTGTGACAGAAAACAGATTTACTCTTTCTTCCAAAGTAAAGTACTATTTTCTATAGTTTTTATTATAATGTTTATTTTTTATATATTTTAACTCATACTCAGAAAGGAACCCGTTGAGTTCGAATGTCTAGTAGTTCGAAATTGGTTATTAGATTATATTTCATTGTTTTTCTTCCACATCGTCTTTCTTTTGCAATGTTATATTTCCTTTTTTTAAGAATTTTTCAGCATGAGTTTCCGAAATGCAATTCCGATAAGTATATTTTTTGGAGAGAGAGTGTGACAGAAAACAGATTTGCTCTTTCTTCCCAAGTAAAGTACCATTTTTATTTTTATACCGTTTTAATTATAATGTTTCCGAAATGCAATTCCGACAAGCATTCCGTATAATAATGCTTTTTTACAAAGTAAAGTTTTGTGAATTTCTTTTTGTTTTCTATGAGTACTTGTGAGAAGCGTACCTCATAGCCTTTCACCGGGTTCGAAAGCAAACTTTCTGCTCTATTTTCATATTTATAATATGAATTGCTTGTTTCTTTAATTTTTTTAAGCAAGTCCGTAAAGCCACTAACACACAAGAGGTTACTGAGTGTAGAAGAATTAGAAAACAGAAACATTACTAAAGAACGAGAAAAAACAGAGTAATCAGGAGGGCAGTAGAAGATGTAAGTTGTGTGAAAAGTATGGAGCCTGAAGACAGTTTCACAAGCGAGAAGTGCGAGAAAAGAAACTGTTAGCATAGAACTTACAGTTACACAACATAAATCGGTGAGACCCTGTCACAAGTCTATTAAAATTTCCGTAGTTAGTTAGCATGTACGTTGCGCCCTGTCACTATTTGATAATTAATGGACTATTCCATTTCAATCAGAAGGAATGACGGAAAAAACATATCAGATACGCTGTTTTGTTTCAGTGAGAAAAAGCAAAAAGATAGAAGTTATAGTGTTCTCATATATTTAATGACTACTTCAGTGAAATTAAAATACTTGTCAACTTTAATTTCATTTGTACTCTCTTACTTCTTAAAATAACGGCCTGTATACTTATTTATGATTGGTTAAATATTTGGTTAAAGTTGCAAAGTACAAATATTTAACGATAGGCTATGGGAATTTCCACGGGCATTTTGTAATTGTAGAACTCACAAGGAGATTATTCAATCGTTAACTTAAGAATTATGATTTCAATTGTAAAGCCCTAGTAAAAATTAATGGCGGTGGGAAAGACCGCGTTCTCAACGCAAATTTATTTATTTATTTTATTTGACAAATTTATTTACTATCTACAAACTATGTATTAAAGGGAAAATATCATATTGTATATAAATGCTATACTTAAATCCGTTCTTTGTGCGCAGGATATATACCAACCATGATTTCTTGAGCTTTTTATTATCTTTTTGCCGTAATGTCTCTTGGGAAATAGAAGAAAATTCGGATCTCTTGTATCAATTCACTCCAAAATAAACAGAATTTATATTTATTAAAGTTCACACCAAATTCTCCGAGAGCGAGGCCTTTTCATTTCACTTGGGTTGACTTTGCTATCGCCCCAAATGTGGGTGATTCGGGTGCGCTATTTCAAGGGTGGGGTCTACGATCACGCTCACCCCGATGAGAAAGCCAAAAATAGATTTTTTTTTCTTGTTTTCTAAATTGTAAAAAATTTCTTGTAAGTACCTCGAATATCATCCGCGCTTACGAAATGTGAATAACTCCCTGATTTTTGGTCATTTTTCATTCTGAGGATTGGAGTCAAGCTAAACAAATTTTGAATTAAAATTTATAATTTTAAAAGAGTGCCAAAAACTTAATAAAAATAAGCAGACAATAATTTAAAATTTATACATTTTTGGATTGAATTAATATTTGAGATAATTAACATTATTAGTGGTGCATTGACAGAAAAGATCCGAAAGTGCTATTGTATTTGTTAAAACGGTGCTTATTTTGAATGAAGAGTTTTTTGATACTGTAGAAAATGGTGTTTGGCAGGTGAATTTTTGTAGTCATCTTCAATTTTTTTTTTTTTTTTTTTGTAAATAGACACGCTTAAAAAGTGATCATCAGTCGTAGTGTTGACAACCCGTCGTTTAACAAATCCACTCCTTAAGCTATTCGACCTTTTCATCAGTACGATGTTTCTCTTCAGCTGTGGAAATTTATAGGTAAGTGATACGTAAGTGATTAACTCCACAAGTTTACGCACGAATTTATCAGAAAGTTATTTTTAGGTGCGTGAAGGATTTATCAATCGATCAAGTTGAAGTTTTATAAAATGTAAGTTGAGGTTCCAGGATTGTCTGATTTTCACTTGGTTTTCATCATTCTTTTGCGCGGAATTTACCTAAAAGTAAACTGCAAATAAAGTGGTTGAATTTGGTTTTTGATTTTTTTTGCGCTAATATTTCTTTGCTGATTATCCACGTTCATAAAAATATAAAACAAGCACGGCTTTTTAAATGTTCTATTTAAGAATGATTTTTCAATTACGAGGGTCAATCAATAAATAAGGTGAATTTTTCGGTATAAGGACTTCTAATACAGAAGCTTACTTTTTTATTTTTATTTTTTGTTTTATTTCTTTTTCACATGGATTTAATTTCTTTTGCAGATTAAAAAAGAACTTTAAGAGTTTTGGCGATTAACAAAAATGGCCGACCAAGAAGCATGCTCCAAGATTGAACAGCGGTCAGTTTTTGGTTGCTGAAGGGTGCAAAACAGTTGAAATTCATAGGAGAATGCCAACTGTGTATGGTGCTACATGTTTCAGCCAAAAAATGTCTACAAGTGGGCTAAATTGTTTAAAGAAGGACGGAGCAGTGTTGAGGATGAAGACAGGCCTGGGAGGCCTACAGAAGTGAGGTCTCCTGAGGTGATCGAATCAGTCAATGACCTTATTCAGTCGGACAGAAGAACTACTGTGAACTGCTGAGGCAGGCCTAGAAAGACATAAAGAACAAACACAGGGGTCATCAGTCAGAAGGAGTCATCTTGCATCATGACAACGCAAGGCTTCACACAGCAGCCCAAACGGTGCAGACCATCAACGAGTTGGGCTGGGAACTGCTCCCTCATCCCCCTTACAGCCCAGACCTTGCCCCCTTCAGACTTTCACCTGTTTGGTCCCTTGAAAGCGTTCACGAGAGGCACGAAGTTTAAAAGTGACGATGAAGTCAAAAGTGTTATGAGCGACTGGCTGAGGGAATACGGAAGCTTACAGATGGGAAAAGTGTGTGATAGTGCTGGGAGACTACGTTGAAAAAAAAGTAAGCTTCTATCTGTATTAGAAGTCCTTATACCGAAAAATTCACGTTATTTATTAAATGACCCTCGTATTTTAAATTTAAAAACTTATATTTATATTCAGTTTTTCAAAAACATTTTTGTTTTTGCCCCTTGACATATTTCTCTGATTTGCAAACCCTGTCTTGGTACCTACATATTTCCACTTTGCCTTTACATCTATTAGGATTCATTCATGGCAGATGTTGTGTACAAGTGTGATAGCAGGGCGATTGTACTTCAATTTACCTAATCATGCCGGACAGGGATGTGTAGGTAGAACAAGAGTTATCGGCGCTGAAAATGAAATCGTCGAGCCAAGTTCAGATTTCGGCCTCGTCTGTTGCATTCATTTTCACACTGTTATCCTCAGGAAAAGATAGGATTCATCTCATCTTCCTCAAGCAATGGGTAACAAGGCAGTGTAAACTTGAACCTCTAGCCTTGATTTGCAATCCACTTAGGAAAAGGACAATTCTGAATTCAAATCCGTAGCGAATATAACGGGAAACCTTACCGTTATCTTTCACAAGAAGTCAATCCAATTCGCAGATTATAAGAAATTGTTGTGTCGGAAACCTACCACCCTTCTTGAAGATGAACTTGTCTGTGTCTGTGAACAAAGACTTTAAATAGTGACATGTCAGTTGACATGGGGAAGATAGATAGACAGAGAAGTTCTTAGCTGAGCTAGTTATTGACTACTCAGGCGATTTCTGTACCTTTTTACCAACCTATTAAAACCCTTTTTATTGTTACGTGTTATTTGGCGTTTGTCTCTACTAACCCCAAATCAACATCATAACAGAAATCGAATCTGCAGGTAGCCATGATTACCTATGTCCTGAAGGGACATAGCATTCCTAAAAGTAGCTTCCGCTAGAGATCATGCAGTAGCAGGCTTTCTTAATGTTCCCCATACTCCCCTAAATAACTGTTTTGAGTATCTATCCTTCTATTTGATTTACTAAACATTTTCTGAATGTCACTTACGTCTTTCCAATAATCTACGAGGGCATTGAATTTCACTCTTACTCTGTTCACTCGGATCTTTAAAAAGAATGTTGGACAGAGATTACGTTTTTATCCATGATTGATTTTTTTTTATCCACATAGTATCTCCGAAAGAACTCTATAACATTTTTGAAAAGTGACCGATGGGTCAAGGACATTACATTTTTTTTCATTCTGAATCTGATCTAACTCTTGTAATGATGGCAGCGGAAGTTTGGTATTTTCTGAAGCGATAAAATGAACCGACCATTCTTCCAGCTTCGGTATAAATATTTTCACACATAAATCGATGGATGCAGAATATATTAACTAATCCCACCAAACAAGATATTTTCATGTATTTGGAAGCGTATATATATATATATATATATATATATATATATATATATATATATATAAGCAAATATATGGATATAGATCCGACAGTATGAATAAAAATATACAGAAAAAAACAAACAAAAATCTTAATATTCAATTATGCTGTATTAATGTTAATATAAAGTCGACGTTGGACGTTTCGGTCTATTTTAGACCATCATCAGGACTTATTTATAAAACATAATTAACATTAGAATATATAAAATTCAACATGAAAAAGACGATGGACATAAGAGCACAACTAATCCAAACAGATAACTGAAATTTTTATATAAGCTCAGCGTTCCGTTTAAATATGATCACTTCGTCGTCACGTGGGCGATGTTGTGAAAACGTATTCGAAGATGATTTCAAAATATTAAAATATTAATCAAGCTCGATTATAAACAGTTAAAGAAATCCCTTCCGTTGATATAGAAATACGCAGCGATCAATAGTTTCTTATATTTTCATCCAAGCTTGAAGTCCTCCACGCTGCAAAGCAAATCAAAAATGATTTCAAAATCAAGACAGGCACGATGGAACAATTTTAAACAGTATATTATCTTTTAATTCATTACACGTGACACGTATCTAACCAATAAGAAATAGCCAAACAGAACATAACGTTAATCTATGTCTTTGTGCTTTTTATCATTTCTATCTTGATCTGTGACGAAGCTTTAATAAAGTGAAACATGTTAGATTAAGATCTGTTTCTTATTTGTTCTTTATCCTATCCTATCATATATATATATATATATATATATATATAGTGTGTGTGTGTGCGTGCGATGAATAGATTGTCGTCTAAATTACGCAAAAATGAAAATAACACTGACTTCTAATTTTAACAGATATATTTACACAAAAATATCTTGAAATACTAAAGAGGAAATTTATTCAATAAAATCGCCATTGCCACGGCTTCTAAATGACCTTGAAATCACCTTCAACTCTACTAGACGGTCTCTTTGTTTAACCTGGTGAATGCTGCCATAATTATTGCCTTCAGTTCATCTTTGGTGTTAAAAGGATTTTTTTTTTTTTTGTCTCTTGCTCATCTTCGCCCCACACATAATAATCAAGAGGGTTGCAGTCTGAGAAGTTAGGCAGCCAGATTTAAGTGGTAATGTGGTCGCAGAAATTGTCTGACAGCCATGGTTATGTTCTCCTTCTTGTGTGGCATGGTGCAGAGTTTTGTTGTCAGAAAATCGGGACTTTCAGCAGCCACTCTCTTGACCCAGGGCAGCATTACCTCCTCAAATTATTTGCTGTAGGCCTCCATATTGAGTCTGAGGCCCTAACTAACACTTTCGGGAGTTCTTTTCTCATCAGAACGATCAGAGTGAGTTTTCCGACTTGCCGTGCGTTCGTAATCACCACTAGACTGATCCAACTCTTTCCAGATCCTTTGCATTTTCCTCAGATTAACACCCAAACCCCATGAAATGTACGCATTGGACTTCCGGCGCGAATGACAAGCAGTGCAGAATGCTGTTTCCAGATTTCTGGTGGAGGGAATTGCGTCATGGTGCTCTTTTTCTCACAGACGATGCACAATTGACCCAACTATACTGTGCAGTTGGGAAAATAAAAAAAAAACAAACAACGCGCATGCGCAAAATTAAACATATAAAATGACTACAATATACCGATAGTACACTCTATAGATGCAACATGTTGCTAGTCGCTGTTGGTAGTACAGTTCTTCGGCCAGTAAGAACCAATTCTCTCTTAGCGCATATCCTCTTGTAGACTGATTTTTTTTTTTTTTTGACAATAACGTTCAGCTTGTACAAAGCCCAAGAACTGTTCGATGTAGATGTTTAGAAAGAGGCATGGTTTATAGGGATATATGAAGAAAATAGTGGTTAAACCTAGACTTGAACAGGTTATGGTTGTATTGATCGGGGAAGCATCCTCTTGAGAGATCGTTCTACAAAGTAGCGGTTTATAGGAAGAAGCTGCCCAAGTGGAACATACATCACAACGATGGAATACAAATGGAATGAGGAACGTCCGCTACAATGTACGTGCCATGACGGATCTTTGCCGTGGAGACTAGAATTTATGAAACTAGGGAATGTAGTTCTTCTGAACGATAGATAAAGCAGCGAAAGGATTGCGACGCTTCGTCTGTAAGAAAGGGATTGTGAGGTGGAGGAGAATTCATCACGCGCAATGAAGCGGAGACGGTTTAGGACTCTGTCAAGATAAAAACTGCGCAGCTTCTGTCCATATATGGCCATAGTACTCTATTTTCGTCCTGATTGGTTGGTTGATTTTCTTCGGCGCCATATCAATTTCTATTGTTGCCGAAAATCTACATATTTGTACGTCATTCAACAACAGATATTTTGTACTTAATTTTATACTTTCAAAATAAATATTATGTTTTTTTAGATGTATAGTTTGTATATGATAAAACGTATTGTTGGTAATTTTACTATAAAAAGTATAGTTGATTCTTACTTGGGGTTTCACTATTTGCCCATAAATGAGATCCTAACAGGTGCTACCATCCTGTGTTAGAGTGGACCTGGGAACAATAGCAATTAGATCAGAGGCCATTCTACCGGATGTAGTATGTCGTCATACCCAGGATTCATTTTCGATCTGATCTGGCTGTTGTAATAGATAAGCAGCAGGAGAGATCAGTTGCTTACTTAAGCTATACAAGGAACTGAACATTTTTCCAGCATCTTTCGTGATGGATTTTATTATTCGAGAAACACTTGAGGTCACTGTTGAGCTTAAGTCCTAAGAGGCGCTCGAAATCAGGGTCTCTCTCAGAGAAGACCCGTCCATCGCGATAAGCGAAAATTCAGCGATACACACACACACACACACAGGCATACACACACACACACACACACACACACACACATATATATATATATATATATATATATAATTATTTCAGCTCAAGCAAGGCAATAATGCCACTAGAGCGCAAGGAGGTTACAGGGAGTGAAAGTGAAAGAAAATGAAAGACTGAAAATTGTGGACGATTGAGGAAGTAACAAAAAAGTAAAAAAAAGGTTCAGTAATAGATAAGATGGCGATTGACGTTGCATTTAAAATGTTCGTGATTTATCAGGGAAGCAAGAAATCGGAAGGGATTTCCACACGTGGGAAGTACGAGAAAAGAAACTGTCAGTGTAGATGTGGCGGTTGCATTTAGCTAGTTGACAATCTAGTAGCACGCTTAAATTTATGTACTCGGGGCACCAGGTACAGAATCTCATCAAAGGAGTTGCCATGAAAATATTTTTAGAAAAGACAGACGGAGGCTACGTGACGTCGGTATGAAATACTAAAGTCCGGATGCCTGGTCAGAATCGATTACGTTATAGACCCATCTTTGGATATTGTCAAGAATCGCGAGATATACAGCAGGAACACCAGACTAGATATGGCAACAGTATTCAACACATGGACGAATGCTTGATTTATAAATGTGAATGTAGCTTCACTTCATGTCAGTGGAAAACGTGAAGCCAAGAAGGTGCCGAGTGTTGCTCTCTTGGAGTTTAGCATCAGCCATGATGATGGCAGGCAGAAAAGGTTCTCTGTGGTGATAAATTAAAGTAGTTTTGTTTTGGTGGCTTTAAAACTTACAAGCCATTTCTAGCCTTCACTAATCGGAGGTCCTTTTCAATAGCAGTTGCCAGGTTTACTTTGTCGTGTCTGTCGGATTTTTTATTAAGTGGTTGTGTCATCTGCATAAATAGCAGTTACACCGAGCGACATCGCTCGCTCACTTTCTGGTACGACTGTTCGATTCAACTCTCTTCCTACGGGCGGGAGGAACCCGAAGGAGGCTACGCCGAAGGGCGGAGTCTCCTTCGGGGAGGTAAATCGGTCCTGAACCCGTTTATACGGGTTCAAATGGGCTATTTTTTGGCCGAGCCTAATGGCTCGGAAATGCCCACGTTAAAAAGGCCTTGTGCCACATGACACCCTCGTGGTGGGGGTGACTAAATATCGTCATCTGCATAAATAGCTAGTTAGGAACGGATAACATCGGGACGATCCTTGATGAAGATCCCAAGCAGCGTAGGTCTACAGATAGAATCCTAGGGGATCCTTTTAGTAGGATATAATTGATAACAGAGAGAAAAAGTTTTCTGTAGTGATTAAATGAAAGCAGTTTTATTTTGGAGGCGTTAAAATTTACAAGCTATTCCTTGCCCCAGTTAACCACTGATTGGAGGTCCTTTTCGAGAGCAGTTGTTAGTTTCACTTTCTCGGATCTGTCAGACCTGCGAGAAGGACAAAGGATAAATAGTTCTGTCATCTGTATAAATACCTAGTTGGGAACTTATGACACCGGATATATCATATATTATGACGATACTCCAAAATATTAGGAAAAAATATGACACTTATGACACCGGATAGATCATATATTATGACGATACTCCAAAATATTAGGAATAAATATGACACCGGATATATCATATATTATGACGATACTCCAAAATATTAGGAAAAAAATATGACACTTATGACACCGGATAGATCATATATTATGACGATACTCCAAAATATTAGGAAAAATATGACACATGTCACTGATATATCATATATTATGATGATATTCGAAAATATTAGGAAAAATATGACTTATGACCATATATCATAAATTATGACGATACTCCAAAATATTAGGAAAAAAAATATGACACTTATGACACCGGATATATCATATATTATGACGATACTCCAAAATATTAGGAATAAATATGACACTGATGACACTGGATATATCATATATTATGACGATACTCCAAAATATTAGGAAAAAATATGACACATGTCACTGGATATATCATATATTATGATGATACTCGAAAATATTAGGAAAAAATATGACACTTATGACACCGGATATATCATATATTATGACGATACTCAAAATATTAGGAAAAATATGACACTTATGACACCGGATATATCATATATTATGACGATACTCGAAAATATTAGGAAAAAATATGACACTTATGACACCGGATATATCATATATTATGACGATACTCGAAAATATTAGGAAAAAAATGATTATGACACCGGATATATCATATATTATGACGATACTCGAAAATATTAGGAAAAAATATGACACTTATGACACCGGATATATCATATATTATGACGATACTCGAAAATATTAGGAAAAAATATGACACTTATGACACCGGATATATCATATATTATGACGATACTCCAAAATATTAGGAAAAATATGACACTTATGACTGGATATATCATATATTATGACGATACTCGAAAATATTAGGAAAAAATATGACACTTATGACACCGGATATATCATATATTATGACGATACTCGAAAATATTAGGAAAAAATATGACACTTATGACACCGGATATATCATATATTATGACGATACTCGAAAATATTAGGAAAAAATGACACTTATGACACCGGATATATCATATATTATGACGATACTCGAAAATATTAGGAAAAAAATATGACCTTATGACACCGGATATATCATATATTATGACGATACTCCAAAATATTAGGAAAAAATATGACACTTATGACACCGGATATATCATATATTATGACGATACTCGAAAATATTAGGAAAAAATATGACACTTATGACACCGGATATATCATATATTATGACGATACTCGAAAATATTAGGAAAAAATATGACACTTATGACACCGGATATATCATATATTATGACGATACTCCAAAATATTAGGAAAAAATATGACACTTATGACACCGGATATATCATATATTATGACGATACTCGAAAATATTAGGAAAAAAATGACACTTATGACGGATATATCATATATTATGAAAAAATATTAGGAAAAATATGACACTTATGACACCGGATATATCATATATTATGACGATACTCGAAAATATTAGGAAAAATATGACACTTATGACACCGGATATATCATATATTATGACGATAAAAATATTAGGAAAAATATGACACTTATGACACCGGATATATCATATATTATGACGATACTCGGAAAAATATGACACTTATGACACCGGATATATCATATATTATGACGATACTCGAAAATATTAAAAAAATATGACACTTATGACACCGGATATATCATATATTATGACGATACTTATTAGGAAAAAATATGACACCGGATATATCATATATTATGACGATACTCGAAAATATTAGGAAAAAATATGACACTTATGACACCGGATATATCATATATTATGACGATACTCCAAAATATTAGGAAAAAATATGACACTTATGACACCGGATATATCATATATTATGACGATACTCCAAAATATTAGGAAAAAATCATACACAGCTATTTTCTCTACGTATTAACAACCTATTAAATTGTTTTTCATTTACTTTTAATGACAATGACGTTGGCAGAATATGCGATATGTTTTTCTAGTTTTATTATGATTAGTTTTCTCATGATTAGAATCTTTATTTAGCAGCAGTATAATCATGATGTATTGATTATACGTATTGTAATAAGATTTTTTTAAAAGTTACTCCTTCGTATCAAATGAAATGTTTATTGAGACAGGGTTCTTAGTGTTTTCGGTGGAGCAGTTAGAGAAGACACGGATAGCGGCTCGGATTGGGGAATTAAATTCACTTACGTGCTAATACCCTTGGGAAAGGTATGGATCTTTTTCTTCTCCCCCAGACCGGGTTCTATATCCTTGGATGGCAACTGGTCTACCGCAGAAGTAAATGTCAACCTACTGCTCGAAAAAATCTGCCACGTCAGTTATGTATCGAAAGATACATGATCGCCTAAGCGTGTATCACACATGGCAAATAACTGACAAGCGCAATTACTTTTTTCTATTTTTAAAAATAACTTACACCGTTATTCTGTAAACTGAGAAATTACCAACCAAATGACTATTCCACACGATACTTGTATTTAGTTCTTAGGGCCATATCACGATGAAATACCGGTTCCCTACGATAAACGAAGTTAGCAACGTCGAACCATTTCAGTACCTAGATGGGTAACCGCTTGAGGATATCAGGCGCTGTAAGCTTGAATGTGCAGATGGTGTAATGGACAATGGCTTGGAATTGTTAATCGGAGATCAGAGTTCGTTTCCATTTGGTTTCGATATGTTCACTTACGCACAAATGGCCCTTGGAAAAGTATGAATCCACCTCTTCTCCCCCAGCCATGGGTTAATTAGTAAAACTTGTATCACTAAATACTTATTATCTCAAAAAAAATCTTACAATGTAAACAAATTTCAAGGCCTTAAATAATCTGTAAAGAGTTGACAAGCAATAGAAAACGAATCAATCAATCAGTTGTATTCAGTACAAAGGAATATATATATATATATATATATATATATATAGATAGATAGATAGATAGATAGATAGAGAAAGAAAGAAAGAAAGAAAGAAAGAAAGAAAGAAAGAAAGAAAGAAAGCTCTCACTGTCATATAGAAGGATAGGGATATTTTGACGTGATTTAATAGTAGCAAGCCTGCCTTGCTTGATCATCTTCGACTGAGTAGTGAGTCTGTTTCTCACTGGGTGTTCCTCAGTTTCGACTTTGTGTCACATCTAAGCTATGCTTTGAAAATCACCATATAGATGTATAGAATTAATGGTCTATTCTTGTGTATCAAAAACAAGTACCGGTACAATTATTAAATTTCCTCAGCATATGTGCTGTTCCAAGCCGTGCTGCCACCTGCGCACTCGTAATAATATCAGGTATCAGGCGTCTTGCGGTTTAGAAAGATTCTTGAAAATAGTCCCAATAGTCTGCGTGATATATACAAAATATTAAACTAATTTCTTCAACGAATAAACGGTAATCATTTGATACGGCACGCTTATTTATTTATTTTTTTCAAATAATTTTCTCCTCGGCACAATTATTTTGTTTTAGTTAATCACTTATATATCACTTCTTTATGCAACGTGTCCCTTTGGGACGTAGGCGAACATGGCTCTTCACAATTTCCTATCCTTCGTAGCTCTAAATATATTTTTTTATTTTTATCTTTCCTAAAATTTGTTCCACCATACATTAGGTTGGCTAAACGTTATTTTCATCTGATTCGTCTTGCTTTCAATCTGTCCTGTGAGTATCAGATTTTCCAAACCCTCTTTCCTTGTTATGCACCCTAGAAACGTCAACTGTCTCTTCCTGATGTTAAATATAATTTTCCTTTTTGTTTTTATTTTTCTCTAAAACCTCGTCGCTGTTCATATATTCCGTCCATGGAATCCTAAACATCCTTCAGTAGAACCACATTTCTGTTGCTTCAAGACTCTTCTTCATCTTTGAGGAGATTATCCAGCATCCACTGTTATATTGGAAGAAAAATCATCATTATAATCTTGGGGATTGTTTTATTATTCTTACAGTTATTATCATTACCGACTTTTTTTTTCCTTATTTAAAAATCATCATGTCTACTCCAATGTTTTTTCTTGCATCATCATCTGCAACAACAAACAAGGATAATCCCGATTGTCGTCGTCTCACCTACAGTTTCAATCGTATATTTCAATTTACCCGCTTCCAATCAATTCCTTCCCCCAACTTTATGACTATTTTTTTAATCTTCCTTTTTTTTTCCTTTCCTTCTTTTTCTCAGTCCCAGGTGAGACTTAACCTAATGGATTAATTTTTATCAGACACCCCAGCACCAGGAACTCGCTCCCTCATTCTCATTTGGCTGGTGATGCAGTGGTGGCGTCGGTGGCATCGGCAGAAAGTCAGGATTAACAATAGCGAATAGGAGGATGGAGTCGCTCACGCAGCAGGAATCAATCCATCGCACAAGTTGTGCGCAATTGTGATTCAATTAACGACGCCCCAACGATTTTACTCTGTTGTGCTTAATGTGCTAAGTGCAGCCACATAGAGTGCAATTTCTTTCCATCCACCTTCTCCTTCGCCTTCGTTTTTCCTCGTTCTGGTAAATTACTCTCTCTCTCTCTTTCTCTCTCTCTCTTTCTCTCTTTCTCCCTCTCTCTCTTCTTGCACTTTCTCTGATATCTTAGTGTGTTTTTTTCTCTCCCACCGCCAGACTACCTCCCCGAAAAGTTGTTCCCCCGACACTGTGTAATTCTCTACACTCATCTTTCCTAGTATTTTCCAAGCCTTTCCTGATTATATATATTTTTTTTTACTTTTTCTAGAATACTTTGAATCTTGTTAATAACTTTTTCCTTGTAATTTTCACTCGCCCAAATACACAACCGTTGATTTTTCTCGACATCAATTTGTCCTTTGCTCTTCCAATATCAAATTTTACACCTTTTCTCCTATTGTTTACAATGATGAATTTCTTTCTATTTCTCACCTGTCTTTTTTCTTTCTTTCTTCCCAAATTGATGTATTTTTTTAAAATATTTTTTATTCTTTCGTTTTTCATTCTTTCGATCATTCTCTTTTATTCATAGTTCGTATCCGTTTCATAAAAAATCTATATTTTCTTCTTTAAAACTTTTTAGTTTTCTTTCTTTATTTCTTTCTATTTTTCTTTCTTTCTTTCTTTCTTTCTATTTTTCTTTCTTTCTTTCTTTCTATTTTTCTTTCTTTCTTTCTTTCTTTCTTTCATCATTCTTTGTTCGTATCTTTCTTTTTTCTTTCTTTACAAACTATGTTTTTAGTATTGTTTCTGTTGTCTTTTTTATCTGCTAATTTTTCTTTCTTTCTTTTTTCCTCTTTCTTTCTATCTTTCTTTCTTTTTTCTTTCTTTGTCCATATCTATTAGTTAGACAATACTACACCCACTTCTTACTTTCGAGAATTCGTTTATTAACCGATCATATCCGTTGCTAAAAAATGTAAGATTCCTTTTCTTTCTTTCTTTTCTTTGTTTCCTTTTTCTTTCTTTCTTTTTCTTTTTCTTTCTTTCTTTTTCTTTTTCTTTCTTTACAGAAATATTTTTTCTTTATGTTGTTTTTCTTTTTCATTTTTTTTCTATTGAGCATTCTTTCCTTCTTTGATCCTATCTATTTGTTATATTTTATACATTTTCTGCTCTTTCCTTCTTTTATTCATTCATTCTTTCTTTATTCCTTTCTGTCTTTCTTTCGTTCTTTCTCAAAAATGTATGTATTCGTTTCGGCCTCTTTTTCTTTCAATAATCCATTTATTAATCAATCATATCCGTTGCTTAACAATTTCTACATAACTTTCCTTTTTCTTTCTTTCTTTCTTTCTTTCTTCTTTGCAGATGTTCGCATTTTTTCTTCAATTTCTTGCAGATTTCTATACTTCTTTTTTCCCCTGCTTTCTCCTTTAATTATTAGATTCCTTTTTATTCCTACGTGCTTAAACTTTTCTTATCATACACAAGCGGCTTTCTTTTCATTTTCTTTTATACAAATGCAATCACAAATGTTCATAAAATTCCTTTACACGTTTAGATTTTCTCGTTTCTTTGCAATATTTGCTACTTCTTTATTTGTTCTTTTTTTATATCCTAAGACGTCGGTTCATTTGAACTTTGGATTTCGACAAGACCAACTCAAACGCCTTCAATGACAAACAACTGATTACCACAATTAATGTTAATTGATAGCAAAAACTGAGGAAAGAAAACAATATTGGAAAGTTCAAGTCTAACCAAAGCCAACACAAAGGAGGGCTTGTCTAGAAATAGAAACATTGAGAAAAATCCGACAACGTTGTCAGGAACCGGTAAGATGATAAAAATGCTGTTAATAATACGAAGCTGGTATCCGAAGCAAAAACATTCAAGACTATTGAAGAATTCTTTAAAAGAGAAAGTTGCTTGAATTATTTTTTTTTGCTTTAGCTGTAACTGCAATAAATGCAAAATCTGTTTGTTATGCAGTATAATTTACGCCTCGCTGTAGAGAAATGGTTAGCATACTTTTCTAACAAACCATGATTAAAGTAGTGAGTTCAATCCTCACTAGAAAAAACACTACACGAATGTCCTTTTATCAGATTAAGGCTTAGCAAAAAGAGAAATAAGAGTTATAAAAATAGGAAGTTGTGGAGAGCCGTGATTGCTCACATGCTTAATGGACAAGGTACAAAGAAGAAGAAGCAGAATACAAGGGGTCTTAATAATCGGGGTGGGGTCGGAAATTTCCTCAATACGCAATAAACATTAGGACTAGAAAGACTAAAGATTTTAGGTTTTGATAAAATCAGCTCATGACCTTGGCCCAGCTAGGACCAAAGTAGAAATAACTTCAGGTCGAGTAACTGGGTCCGATCAGATTGAGGGTGTTCCCTGTTACGTTTTTTTTCTGTATATATGTGTAACTAGTGAGTTAGTCAAAATGACTTAATTCCCTTTATAGTCTACCAATAGAAGATTAACCAATCAGAAGCCGCAGAACACTGTATCCTTCGTGTATAAAGGCGGCCATCTTTGTTTACCCTACCGGAAGGACCAGAGCCAACTTGTCAGGCGAACACGACAGAAGGAAGAACTACACTCTGCTGTGATATCCACTGCGAACCTGAACTACGCTTTCCTACTGTCTCCGAAATATTCACTGCCAACCTCTGGATTCTATACTCGAAGACGACCGTCATGAAAATGTCTAACATTCCCAAGTGTCTAGATGTCCTCTCAAGTCGCTATGGCTTCATTCAAAGTTAAAAAGAAACAACTCTTTCGATTCCCTGCTATAGTATTTCCCAACTACCTCTGCTCATGAAGAGATGTCCAGCGCGTCACCCACTTGAGAAAACGAGCAAATTGTTTTATTTAAATAATTACGCTATAATTTTTTACCTTTAATGGATGCATTATATATTAATAAAATAAAAGTTTTCCGATTATTATTATATAAATGTATTTACTTTTAAAAAAAAAAATTCATATTAGAGGTCCGCCAATTTAAAATTATACATTTAGTGGTCCATGAAGTTCAAAAAGTTGACAGTGAGAATCTCCCCTCAAAAACGAAGACACTTGAAGCGACAGAGATACTGATGAATATTGAGAATACACCGGAAAGAACATGCGAGCAATAAGGAAGTTTTAAGAAAAATAGGTACGGCAAAGAAATTTATACTTACAATCAGAATTTTTAGAATATAATAAAGGGCTGGAAAATTCAACACACATATGACACATTGAAAGAAACATAAATCAGCGAATAATCTACGCTAGGCTATGGCATCGGATGAGCCTACCGGTACAGTCCTCTGTCGCCTCCCTATCCCCAATACGGCTTTATTAAGCGCAGGGTAGTTTTTCAGTACATTTAAAAAAATTCAAAGCGTATTATCTGTAGGCAAATACGGTAAAACCGAACCGTAAATAAGAAGAATTCTTTCTTTTTTTTTTTTTTGTAAGAATAATTCTTTCTTTTTTTGAGAGTAAATATTGCATTGAAAGCATTTCGAGAATAACAATGACATTTCCATGTACACGTCTTACTATCTAACCCATAGCTGGGAGGAAAATGCATTTATTCGTTTTCTAACGCTATTTGCGCTTAGATGAACGTAACAAACCCGATTTAAATCCGAAATTGGTTCTTCTTTTTCTCTTTGCGAGGCGCTATCCATTACACCACAAGATCATCCAAAGTAATAAATGAAAGCAGTATAAAAGGACTAATTGCAAGAAGGTGAATGAATGGTTGTCAGAAAAACCGACAGACGAAGATGCGAGCTACAAACTGGAGATGTATAAATCAAGCAAGTTCAGAAATTCAAATATCTGGGAATTGTTTTAACAGTCGACGGAAAATCTATGACACAGAAATCTGAAGGCACAGTATGTGATTAACAAAGTTTTAATGATGAGGAAAACGAAACGTATACTTATATTTAAATGCGAAGGAGGGAGTTAAATTTTTCTGTAACGCATAAGAGGAAAGACGGCTTGGAGAATGTGTCACTCACATTTTCAAGGTAAAAGGAATAGATAGAAACAGCAAATAACATTATCTGCCAAATTTGTACAAATAGAAGTCAGATCAGGTAGTGGAAACGACAGTACGAAAGCCAAGAGCTACAATGTACAGGAAGTCGTGGAGAACTATAATCAGCTACGTGCTGAAGGGTCACGACAGATAAAAAAGATAAACCGCCATTTAGTAGTGTATGATGCAAAGATTTTATAGCCCCAAGTCTAATGGCCTGCTACTAAAAAGGGCTCACCAGGTTAACACTGTTATTAAGAGACCACAGGGGGAGGGGGTTAATCAACAACAGACACTTATCCCCTGAAGGGAAATCTCAAGATAATACCAAAGAGTCTTAATAATCGCGTAAAATATGCTTCCGGGTATAAAAGATGAAAATCAAGCAAATACAAATCTATCATTTTAAAACTGTTCCCTCTTCCACGATAGAGACCCAGAAATCTTAACGATTTGGGGGTCATCAAAGATTATGGAATGGTTCAAAACTCTTAACAGAAAAAATGGGTTATTTTTTTTCCTTTTTTAAAAAATAATTTCCCCCTATCAAGGTAATAAAGCCACTAAAACGCAGGGGTTTACTGAGTGTGAAAGAATATAAAAAAATTAAAAAAAAAACATTATTATGGAGCTAGAACAATAAAAGACCAGGAATTAAAAAGACAGAAGATAATGATTGACATTGTTTTTAGATTTTTGAAGATCAAATTTGACTGGAAAGTAAGAGAGTTGCCCAAGCGAGAAGTGCGACAGAAGAAACTCATAGCAGAGAACTTACGGTTACATCTAGCCAATTCAACTATAAAATGATGAGACCTTTCCTCTAATCTAGTACTGCGCTTAAATTAAGTGTTCATCAGAATAATTATCATAAAAGTGTTTTTTGCAAAACATAAAAAAAGCATTTTCTCTTAACAAAGATAAGTTTTAGATAAAAAATAATGCCGAAATTGAAGACTGCTTCATCATCACTATCGTCATCAGTGCCTTGGCCAGATGTGGTCGTAGGGTACTGAGCAACCGAACATCTAACTAACTCACATGACACGTCTCGGTTGCGTGACAATATCTGGGTTGAAAGTCGGAGAGATAATCATTCGTCCGTAGTATCTCTTGGACAAACAGACCTGACAGAGCCCATCCCTCACACCGTAAATGCTTACCTTATAGACGACCATATCTCTGTATTGAAGCTGGAATGCCGATTTGAATCTTCATTACTTTATTTATTAACATTTCTCCTCCTCTTCTCTGACACTCTGTTGGCCCGGGTTTGATATGTGGACCTTAAGATTCTCAATACGATGTGTGACTCTCATTTCCAGGTTTGCTAATACCGGAGGTCTTGTGTCATGTTTATTGTATCATTACAAAGATAGCCAGTAGAGATCAATGATCTATGTTTCTAAAAATGAACTAATCTTGTTCAATTAATGCAGTCGTTGGGTAAATGTAAACAAACTGATCTAGAGTACATACACTTTTCATGCTAAAACTTATATTTTTTGTCTTTGAATTACTAGAATTTGCCTCAAAATAAAAAAAAAGTGATTGATGGTCTAAATAATACTTTTAATTATATGCAAAAAGAGTTGTATATTCTAGTCTATCTTATTTCATACCCGTGGTCTAAACTAAACTAGTGTTATGGTAATTTACCCACGCACGCATAGACACTCCCAGCTATAAATAGGAGCAGGTACTGCCTTTTGGAGGGTGAAGTTTCCAGCAGTCAGCTTTGACAGTCGGGCCGAACATACTTGCTGTAACACTCTCGTCTGTATATGTTTGTATTATTATTTCTGTTAATATATTTGTTTAACTCAATTCCTCTCTTGTGTCTTTATTTCTGGCCCCTAACAAGGCCACAACACCTAGCATAGGCTATACAAAGACTAGTTTACTCAGGTTATCCTCTGGACGAAGCTATGCACTGGGCTGTCACACCGGAGTCGTCATATGATTCGAAATAAGGAAACCTCATTCCTTGATTGATCTCTGAAATCCTTTCCATTACATATACGAATAAAGTGAAAACTCTCATGATAAAAGAGCGTGAAGTGCATTATTCTCCTGCCAGGAAGATGGGATGTGCTTGTAGTGTAATGGTTAGCATCGCTTTAAGTTCACTTTCCGGCCGAGTTCGTTACGGTCATCTTCAGGAATCCATTTCTTCTACTTCTACCTGATTAAATAGTAAAGCTGACTGGGCTCTCTTACCTCGAAGTTGAAACCTGTCTCAATGTCATCATTATTATCATTAGTCTCATGATCGGATACCATCGTAGGGTCACTGCACAGCTGAGTACCTGACCATCTACATATCTCGGTTGCGTGCCAATGACTAAGTCTCTATGAATAATCTTTCAGTCGAATCAGTGACGTTGTCAGACCATTTTTCTTCTCTCTATTCTTTTTTTTTTTGCCTATGTTGATTTTTTTAAGTATGAGGTACACAGTAAGGATCGAAATCATTAGTAGTTTATCTAGCCTGACAAGCTTGTTAACCATTACACCATCTCGGGATGCCCAAGGTGATACCCTGTATGATGACAGTGGAAAGATATTTTGCTCCTATGGCGAGCCTATACTATTTCAGCTCTATCTTCTTGACGGTGGCTATGAGGTTTTCCAATAGGTCTTGTCTTATGGTATCTCGTATTGCGTATTTTGTGATGTTATCTACGTAAGAGATACTTAGGAGGGTCTTGCAATATCCTATTTTTAATGCTTGGCTTCTTCCTTGTAATTATGCCCTTAATATCTAAGATTTGAAGGTGTACAGAAAGATTTAGTATCAGGAAACACAACAGTCTGACCGTCCTGGGTATGACGATAAACTACATACGCATCCTGGGTAAGACGATAAACTATGTCCAACAGGAAGGCTTCTGATCAGGAGGTTTTGAGGAGCATGGAACCACCTCTTAATTGCTAGTGTTCCCACGTCCACCCTGACCAGGGGTGGTAGCACCTGTATTGTCCCAGCTATAGGCAAATAGTTATCCCCCAAACTGGAGTCAAAACACTATGAAAATATAAAAATAGGTTTTAATACCAGAAATACTTTGTAAAAAAATTATTACCAACAATATATTATTACCAGCAATACATTTTTGAAAAAAAAAATATTACCAGCAATAGATTTTTTTAAAATATTACCAGAAATAGATTTTTGAAGGAAAAATACAGGGTGTTTCAAAAAATTTGATATCCTTTGAGATGTAAATATCACAGAAAGTACATGATTAAGGCAAATGAAATTAAAAAGTATTAATGTTGAAGATCATAAGATTTATTCTTCCAAATCTGAATCAGAAATTCAAAAGCATGTGGATTATGTGAACACACGAAACGCCTTTTCTCTTCTAGTAAATAGCATTTTTATACCTGTAAAGAAAAAGATTAAAGATTAAAGAACATAAAAATACAAATAAGAAAAACACAAAAACATAAAGACATAAAAACATAAAACAAACATTAAACATAAAGATGCTATTAAAATTTGAAGTCATTTGAAGGAGATCTAACAAAGTTATTAGATTGCGAAATGATATCAATTTTTTTTTAAACACCCTGTATATTACCAGCAATACATTTTTGAAAATAAAATATTACTAGCAAAAATTTTTGTCGGCATTAAATAACCCATTGAGGTTGATATGCCGTAAACCAAATTAAACCCAACCACAACAGTCTGATCTTTGATTCCAAACATATGTCTTGTCCTTCCATATGATTCTTAGCTTGGCGCCAGTTGCCATTATGAGTACTTCTGAAATTATTTCCATTCTAGAGATCTCTTCGCTAAAAATCGAGTCAAGATATTTGAATCGTTTCACTACTTAACCTTAAACTTGGGGTACCTTGAGGCGGTGTAATGGTTAACAAGCTTGTCTTGCTAGAATAATTATGACTGAGTAGTGAGTTCGATCCTCACTGGATGCCCCATACTTTCGGCCTTGTGCCACATCTAAGCTACGCTTGGAAAACCAATATTTAACCACGGAATTCTATCTTGCTTGAAAACCTTTTCTCATTGTTCGTCATGAGATTTTTTTCGGCCAAACTCATAAGGAACAATCAACTCTGAATTCCAAACAATCCCGAAGAAAAATATGTATTATTGGTCTTAACCTAGTGTCTCGGCTTCAGTTCTGGTATCTTTTCTGAAAAATACTTACATAGTAATTGTTCTTAGGAATTTAAGGGTAGTACTTATCTAATTAGTGAAAATATTCATTGTCTGATGTAATCAATAATACGTGTGTAAATTTACATTGTTTAAGCAGCAAGAATTCATTTCAAGCTCTTTAATAAAATCCAAAGAAAAATCGGTTGGTCCTGATCAGGCATCTCGGCTCAAGTCACTTCCATACAGCCATAAAGTTGCCTCCCTGTGCTTTTTCTATCAATACTTTTCTTCTAATTGTTTGGATGATCTCTTCTCTATGGTACTTAGTACTTTGTGAATTTAAGTGCATTTTTATATTGTCGGCAAAGCCTCAACTAGATATAGCCATAGATAATATGCTAACAGTTTCTTTTCTCACAGTTCTCGCTTGTGGAACTCTTTTCCGTCTCCATTTTTCCAGCCAACTGTTATCTTCAAAAATTCAAATGCAATGTTAATCGTTATCTACTGTCCTCTTGATTTAATAATTTATTCTATTGTTCTCGCTCCTAAGCGATGTTTCTATTTTTTCAAATTCTTTTATACTCAGTAACCCCTTGTTTCTTAGTGGCTTTACTGCCTTCCTTGGGGTGACATGACTAAAAAAAATATTCCGTCAAGCTGTCTTATGCTAGACACGCCATTGCAGGTATGGTTGCAGAAAATGCAGTTCTCTTACGAACCTAATGGTTTACGGGAGTTTTTGATGTCATGGTACAACGCCTAAGAAGTCATTTTGATTAATTTTTCATTGAACTATTTTTGTAGGGGTACAATGTTTTATTAAAACAATAAAAACGGGCATGATAAAACGATAAAAACTAAAACGAAATGTAACAAAAATTAAAACCGTAAATTAGAAATATCGAAATACAATACGATTAACAAGAAAGGCAGCGAAACCCGTCCATCCTTCCTTTCTCATCAAATAAATAAATCGAGGATGAAAAGCCCGCACGCCGAATAAAACTGGATATCAATATAAAAATATATGAAACAAGGGGGACGGCTGTTTGGGCTTAATGTAAACAGTTTCCAACACCTTCAAATGAAATTTCGTATTAACCTTCATCAATACTGAAAACGTCTTGGTTATCAGATATTGCTGTTTGGTAGCAACTTTTCAGCAATCGCCAAACCAGTTATATACACGCACCTGTGCACGTTGTCCACATTAACCGTGCGAATATTAGTTGGTACGTGATGATTTTTTTTTTTATAAGCGTTTCACCCCAAGCAAGGTGGGAAGCCACTAGGACGCAAGGGGTTACAGAAAATTTGAAGCAAGATCAGATAGGAGTGATAGAAGAAAGGATGAGGAGAAGGGTAGTGGATAGATCAAGGCAACTGGAGATGTCGATTGACATTACATTTGAATAGCTGGAGATTATAGCTCTCAGGAAAACTGGAATAGGGAAGGTAGTTCCACAGGCGAGAGGTGCGAGACATGAAGCTATTGGAGTAGAAGAGACGGCTACATTTAGGAGTTTCGACAGTGAAGGAGTGAGAGCGGGATGCTAGCCTCGTAGGGCGCTTGAACTCATGAAGTCTGGGAACTAGCGAATGCAGCTCCTCGGAGCAATTACCGTGAAAGTATTTGTAAAAAAAAAACAGAGAGAGGCGACGGCGCGTCTGTGAGAGAGCAACTGTAGACGAGATGCCAGAACAGGGCCAATTATATTGCATATCCGCCTATGGAGCCTATCAAGAACCCCGAAGCAAACAGAAGGGGCTCCAGACCATATATGGCCTGTGATCGCAAACTATGCGTCGTTTTGCATGCATAGTCAGCATCACACTGATATTTGAACAAGTAAAGGTAAATGTCTTACAATCAAAACATTTTCTCAGTACCGAATTATATTTTAAGGAGTTGGAATCTATTTACATTAACTGCTACCAACCATCTATTAGTAAGCAGAATGAGTAGCTGGTAGGGTTAAATATAATTACACTGTAGGTATTATATTTATATCATAAAATATTTGTTTTTGGCGTTCATTTTGAGTCGCTGTGCCCAAATCTCATTCTCAATTTAGCTCTGATGAGACGGGATTGATAAACCGGTTTAGCAATTAATATGTTATCACTGATACGAATTTCATTTGAACATGTTGGAATCTGTTTATATTAAGTCCTACTAGCCATCTATCAGTAAGCAGAATGAATAGTTGGTAGGCTTAAGCTTAATTAGACGAGGTATTATATATCTGTTATATAATATTCTATTTTTGGTGTTCATTTTAAATCACTGCTTATATTTTTCGTTCTCGATTTAGCTCTGATAAGAGGGGGACTAATCAACCGGTTTAGATATCAATATTACATCACAGAATGCATGTGTAAATAACAGACTGAATAACTATTAAACCCTGATCTACATCGAAGTGTTGATATTTGCACAATGGGGATATTGAAACCGTTATTCTATTTTGGTCAGTAAAATCCGCAGCACTTAGGGTGACATATAAAATCCTCTAACGCCAGTTGTTACTATTTCGGAAGCTGGTAATAACAATGATGTCAATAAGACAAAACGAAATGTCGGTAGCGGAAAGAACAAGTGCCAGATAACTTTAAGACATTCTAAATAATTTAAAGCAAAAAAAAAAAAAAAATGGAAGACAACAATAATTGTAATGGTTTAGGGAAACGGATAAAAGAAATGATTCTTTGTTTGTTTTTTTTTTTTACGCTTTATTTAAAGGAAAGAGTCGAAAGAGAAAAAAAAAAGTTAAAACTCTAATGACCTTAAAAGGTTCATTTTAGCGTTTCTTGGTAGAAGTCTTTAGCAAACATTTCAATCAGGGCTCAATTTTTACGTGAATCACGGAAAGAAAAAAAAAATTTATAAAACTAAAACCTGGAAAAAAGCTTTTTGTCTCATTTCGATCCGAAAATATTTAATTCATTTGCTAGCGGCGATGAATTTAAAGAAACCGCGTGTTTTTAGATTTATCATTGTATAGTTCTTCAAATTGTGTTTTCGTTGAGTAATTTTGATGATGATGATGTTGAGAAAGAGGAGGAGGAGGAGGAGGAGGAGGATGACGTTGACGACGACTTACTGAAAGTGATTTTTTTTTGTTGTTTTTTTTGTTTTTTTGACAGTGGATAATAGAAAGAAACAAAGACATGAAATTGAGATAAGAAAGAAGAAAATGAAAAAGAAACAACATGAGAAGAACGCGGAGAAAAAGCAGGAAAAGACATCGAAGTGAAATATATTTGAAAAAGTTTAGATTATTTACGAGAGAAATAACGCTTTGCGGAAAAGAAACAAGAATAAATCGATTTTCAAAACGAAACGAAAATTTCTCAAAGTTTCTAAGTAACAATCAGATAGGTAAGTTGTATAAAAGAAAAATAAATGACAGATTCTTAGAGAGAATAATACTAACAATGGAGTAATATATATATATATATATATATATATTCAGGTCTATATATATATATATATATATATATATATATATTCTGTAAAAAATATATACTATGCCGTATCATAACGTGCTGCCGTATAATGCGCATGTATAATTTGACATGGAATATTAAGGATAAAAAATAATATGAATACAATGATTCATCAATATACAACTTATATTAATTTATATAAATTAAATAGATGAGTTTTGTATGATTAGTAATCATAACACAATCATTTATAATGAATTATGGAGTTTTAATAATAATAATAAAAATAATAATAATAATAATAATAATAATAATAATAATAAGAAGAAGAAGAAGAAAAAGACACAAGGATTACGGGGTGTGGAAGTATTAGAAACAGTTACTAAGGCGTGAGAACAATAGAAGAGCAATCAGAAAGATAGTAAATATCGATTGACATTGGACCTGAAGAAGAAGAAGAAGAAGAGAAACGTCCAAACTTGCTGGCTTATTGTCTTGTATAACTCAATGTCTTCAAATCAAAGCCAGTAATGTTCCTTCACTACCGAGAAGGTCCTAAATGTACTCCAGACCTGAAGAATATTTGTTCTCGCAATAAGGATCTCTAACTCAAACCTTTTTTGAATAAAGCTCAACCTAGACCTCAAATGAAACCAGATATATTCGTATCATCGCTCAAGACACAGGGCAAAACTGTCGTCTCCTTGTACCATTTGAGAAAGTAGCAGAATTCTCCTGCTATTCTTTTTCTATACAAGTGACAGATCAAAAATGTATTGCAGACACATTTTTGTTTGAGCTTCACTGTCCTCACTGTCCAGAATTCAAAAGTATTTACACGGCCTTGTGGGTGATTAATTATTTTATCCTACCTTCAACCTTGCTAGCCTTTCACTATTCTATCGCTATTTTCATTCTATAAACGGGCGACATTTCTTAGTTTCACGAGCCTAGACCTTCATCGCAAGGAACCACCATTCTACGTACAAAGTGTCAACTCATTGACTTCGTATTCCATTCGTAAAGAGGAAACTCCCTACCGTTTCTTTGCCCAGAATTATTTCGACTAATTAGTGGGAGGGGCTCCCGAGAGGATGCTTACCCGACAATTACGATCTTAACCTCCTCAAGCCTAGGATCTTTTGTTGTCTATCACACGTATCCTCATATTGTACACTTCTTCCAGTCTTTACGCTCTTACAACAACCATTCGTTAACTGAATAAAGCGATTGCTTTGTAAGCAATGCCATAATGAGTATCAATATTTTTATTAATTTCCACCAAAATCCTTAATGAAAGCCAACCTAACTATTTTTAAGCGAATTCGCCCCCCCCCAAGCAAGGCAGTAAAGCCAATAAGACATAAAGATTTACTGAGTGTGGAAGAATTAAAAAAACTTACTAAAAGGCAAGAACAATAGAAACGTCATCAGGTAGACAGTAAATATCGATTGACATTGACTCTGAATTTTTAATGATTAAATTGACTGGAAAACATGGAGCCGGAAGAGAGTTGATTGATTGGTTTGTTTAACGGCAAATAAACTCCTTATGGGTCATTTAATGCTGAAATTTAATTTTCTTGTGAGCCTTGAAGTAATAAAAATATGATATATGTTATGCTGCTTCACAACTGAATACGTAGTAAATACTCAGCTTTTCTGCATATATATGTTTGTGTGAACATGGTTACTAGAGGTAGTAGTGTGTGTATTTTATGTTATAGTTTAGTTGTTATATTTTAGAATACACTTTGATTTCTTTAAGAAATTGTAGGGTGTAATCTGGATGAATATGATGTAAGTGTTCCTTCATGTTGGTTATTTGGTAATATTTTTCCAACGGATTTGAGTAAAGTCTCTACAATTTGTTAGGATGTGCGTATTGTTGGTAATTTTACTATAAATATATATTTTTGGTAACCTTTTTGATATATAAAAATGTATTTCCGGGATTTCTACTATAAAAATGTATTTTTATACATTCATAGTGTTTTGTTAAGAGGTTCACTATTTACCAAAAGCTGGGACCGTAACAGGTGCTACCACCCCATGACAGGATGGACATGAGAACAACAGCAATTAGGAGGTGGTTCCACGCTCCTCAAAACCTTCAATCGCCCAATCAGAGGCCTTGCTGCCGGAGATAGTTTATCGTCATACCCCCAGGACCCCCGAAAGAGTGTTACACAAACGAGAAATGCGAGAAAAGAAAGTGTTAATATAGAACTTTCGTTTTCATCTAGCCAACTCAACTATAAATTGATGAGACCTTGTCGCCAGGCTAGTAGAGCGCTGAAATTCATAGAGTCTAGGTAAAGAGCGATATTTATTTCCGCTTCAATACAGAAAATGTGGCACGTGGCCAAAAAAGGTGAATGGGAAAAAACGGTCTTCTTCTGTCTTAACTTTAAATTTAGCTAGCCACAAATACTGACCCAAATATTAGGTTGGTGCAAAAATAATGACGTAATAATGTCGTTTTTTGACGTATTTTTTAACGTCAAAAAACGAAATTATTACGTCATTATTTTGCACCAACTCTCTTTTAACTATTCTTTACATCAAAACAACACATTCTTACTTACCTTTCTTACTACATCCACCATAATACCTCATGGCTCTATGAAAATATTAACTAGTCCCCATATGTACAATTCATTTTCTGTGGGAGGGGGAATAAAACAACAATTTAAAAACTAGCCCCAATGGGTATTTACAATATGAAAACAAAACTATTTACAAGAAACCAAATAAAATAACTTCCCACTGTCTTTAAATGTAGCAGAAACATCAGTTAATTGGACAAAGTCAATGTAACATAACGAAGTGCTCACCCGAACAATTACCATGAAAGTATTTATAGAAAAGGTAGAGCGAGGCAACTATAAACTAAATATTTTTGTTCATATTTCAATCTCTCAAAAACTTTACCAACCCTTTGCGTCAATTTTTTAAAAAATTATGCTATCCTTTGCGCTGTTTTAAAAGGATATTTTAAGAACGGTCTTTTATAATAGTTCTAATATTCCCGATGGGATGGTAATGGTAATGTTTGGTTTCTTTATAAGGAAACATTCAGCATTCATTGACCGAGCAGCCAGTGCTACTTCAATTGAAATTTATAAAATCTTTCTATTAAAACAATTTTTCAGGGAAATCAGTTTCTCAAGTCCACTTAGTGTTATTGCTCTCTCTAGGGCTTCCTTTATAACTTTTTGTTCGATGTATTGTGGAATACCAACATCTTGATTATGACATTATTTTCTATTCAAATTACATGGGATATCCATTTTAGTTGTTGTTTTTTGAAAGTCCTCAAGTGATGTGGTTTCTGTTATTTGGTACAGTTCTTTCTTTGTGATTCTGTAGGACCAGTCCATAAAATTTGAAAAATGGATGGTCATCATGAAGACTTACAGGCTTCATTCACTTGAAGCTATTTTTTTATCAGCAATTAAGTTTTGGATTTATTGATGTATATGTTTCCTAAGAAAGGAAACAAGCATAAAAGTGAACATATTTATATTTACCACTGTTTTAATTGCATTGACAAGAAAGGAGATTGTTGTATAATGTTTTCATCATTAGTAGTACTGGTAATATTAGCTGTTTCCTTATAAGGAAACATTTGGTATTCATTGACCAAAGAGCCAGTGATGTTTTCAATTGAAATTTATAAAATCTTTCTATTAAAACAATTTTTCAGGGAAATCAGTTTCTCAAGTCCTCTTAGTATTATTGCTCATTCCAGGGCTTCCTTTATAACTTTTTGTTCCATGTATTGTGGAATACCAACATCTTGATTATGACATTATTTTCTATTCGAATTACATGGGATATCCATTTTAGTTGTAGCTGTTGTTGAACGTCATCAACGGATGTGGTTACTCTTATTAGACAGAGTTATTTGTTTGTGATTCTGTAGTGCCAGTTCACGAGGTTCGAAGAATGATGGTCATCGTTAGCACCTCATTCTCTTGAAGTATTCAGAAAGTGGTTGTATTTAGATTATTTCTGAATAGGTCTGGCGTCATGCATGAAACTAATATGAAAGTTTTGATCTAACCGGTCTATTTAAGAACTTAAATCGAGTTCTTATGTTAGGGTTTTGCCGTTGGACTATCCACTCTAGCGCAGTATATTCTATTTTCAATTTCTTTATCTCATATCCTAAGTTTATTAATCGATATTATAATCTCTGTTTTGGAAAAATTTATATTGAGTCCTTTTTTTTTAGAAAAAAAAAATTCGTAGATGGTGTTGTTATCATTCTTGTCCCATCTCATCCCTATGTCATTGGCATAGCATCTCCCACCTCATCATCTGTATATTTACCACGGGAGGGAAACCAGGAACGCTGTTTTCTGTTAGTAGATTCGTTAGGATGGAGATGAGATAGAATCCATCTTCTTGGAGGAAAAAAAAAGTAGCTTTCCCTCAAACGCTATAAAAAGAAGCAAATGAGTCCGTGAACAGTTTTCAAAGTGTGAATAACTCACGAGAAAAACATCAGAAAAACCCGGGAAGACCACGTGCAAAATTTTCAAAATCGTTACTTTCCCATCAAGACATGCGTTTTTCGAATCGAAACACGCAGTTGGGGGAAAAAAAAGGTGGGTTTTATTATGATAGACTGTTTACGAGAGCAGAAGCGTACATTAGGAAAATGCGGAAAGGTGAATGAACATATGATGGATCGAAAGAAAATTAAAAAAAAAAAAAAAATGAGAATTTGAAGGGAAAGAAATCAACGTAGGAAAGAAAAGAATTGAAAAAAAAACAGAGATGAAAGAAGAGTGGGGAAATGCAAAAAAAATCCTGAAGAATGAAGAAAGGCGAGAAAGAAAATTTAAGAACAAAAAATATTAAGAGAAGAAAGAGTAAAAAGAAAAAAAAAATAGAGATGAAAAAAGAATAAAAACGACGAAAAATGTAGCAACAAAATGTGAAAGAAAAAATGAGATGAAGAAAAATAGAATAAATAATAATTTTTCATCCACTTATGAAAACTCCCGAACTGTTAGTGATTTTTTAATTAATTCATTGCCGTCTATCCACGAATTAGTTTTTTTCGATTTTTCATACGATTAGCCCAAAATATCATTCATCCGTGGCCTGAATTAAAGTAGATATCGAATTTTCTTTATAGCACTATAGCATAAAAAGTACTTTAAAATGATTTTCCAATAGAAGACAATTGTGCGAGAGAATAAAATAAATCACATTGTGGATATCAAAGATTTTAGAAGGAAATGAGTTTACTGCTGCATCATTTATACATGAAATGAAGGTCAGTATTTAGATATCCCTTAGATTTTATGGCTAACTAATAACATCTAACCAAGTTTGCCATGGTGTCACTGATCAATAAATATTATACACATACAACAAAACAGGAACAGATAGATAGATAGATAGATAGATAGATAGATAGATAGATATGAATAGACAGATTTATATAAGTATTAGGAAAATTAAATGAGAGAGAAAGGAAATGACACATATTTGAATAAATGTATAAGATGAGAACTCAATGTTGTGACCTTCTGACAGAGAAATATTGGAATGGTATCTGTTATATATTGAATTTGAACATAGATCGCCAGTGAGAAAACACAGGCGATTCTATTATTGAACTAAGTAGACCATGTGACCATAGTGGAAACGCATGTAGAAAGTCGCATGACGTCTAACTGATCGCTATTTCTAGTCTATCCTCTATACCATACGGATGTGCACTTCTATTCTATGCTCCATTATTATACGGAGCGTTATTCTCTACTCTATTCACTATACTATTTCTCTATTCGGATCACTATCCGGATTAATTGTCGAGCAAGTACTATTAGTGCAAATGCTATTCGAAGGCGTCTGACACTAGCATTGTTCAACGGCGTACTATAGTTGTATCTGCGATTACAAAGTTTCTACTACAACTCGACAACGAGTATTCATTAGCATTGCAAAGTGTCAACGAGTATTCGTTGCCATTGCAAAAGTGGCAACGAGTGTTCGTTGATATCACAAAATTATCGCTATAGGAACATAAATTAATACCTTGTGATTATTAGGGAATGATTGTCTACAAAAAATTGGCGTTAATGTTTTCTGAGGCTAAGTTGTATGTTTCTGGAGTTAAAACGTCTTCATCCACTATTCGACCTCTCCACCTTTGCTCCTTGTCCGTACCATTTCAATTGCCTCATACGGCCTTTCCTATAAAGGTAGCCAAATGCAACAAAAAAGAAAAAAGGAAACTAAATATACAATACAAATGAATAGAAGGAATAGTTCAACAAATTCTGAAATTCTGTGTATATAAGGTGGTTAGCGAATAATATAAGGTTAGGTTAGACCATCAAATTAGACTATTTCTCCCCCAACTTAAATAACAATAGTGAATATACAGTGAAAAATTGCATAAATATTTTCTACAAAAACCAAATGCAGAAATGCATATTAACTACAAACAAGACGAATCTTCATTAGAAATATTATAAAGACATACACTACCCCAATTGACCAATCAAATTAATTATCTACTATAAAAAATTTAATACAACTAACCTTATCTTCAAAAACAACATCACACCAGCTAAGTCAAATTAGAAGGAACGAACATTATCTATGAGTTCAAATGCCCCTTAAAGAAACTGTTTCTGATCAAACCGAATTCATAATTACATTGGTCACACAACTACATGCTTATCCAGACGTCTTAACTTAAACCTATCTGATCAAAGCTCCATTAGAACCCATTTAAACACACGCACAAACCTACCAGACTCCAATGGAAACATACTAGTAGAAAACACAAACATAATAACCTCAGCCACTTGTAAAAAAAAGATTAAAAATAATGGAAGCCCTAATAATAAAAAAGAAAATACCAACTCTTAACAATGTTAACTACGAACAAGACTACAATGTGCTAACCGTGTTCGAAAATAAAGCACCTCTATAAAACACTAAAAACATACAAATAACGCACACACTCAATAAAACTGAAAAATCAAATCAAAATAAAAGCGCTATAGAATATTTGGACAGTTTCTACACGCTCTGTGTCCAAAAAAGAAAGTTCTTGTGCGAATACAAGAAAACTTAAATAAAAAGCCTAACCGTAGTAACTTGTCTGTCGTTTTTAATGAAACATGCATATATATATATATATATATATATATATATATATATAAGTTATGAAGAACTTGGTAATCAGTATGGGTAATCGCAAGGAGGATAAAATCCTGAGAGCTCAATGTAAATCCAGAGCTAATATTTAAAAGAAAAACAGACCACTTTAAGGTACCATTATAATAATTTATTTCACCAGAGTCCTTTTAAAGGACGCCGGATCATCAGATAGTACTTCCGAAAATGAAATGAAACGAAAAATGAAATTAAAATTGATGGGTAGTGTAAGTTTTTGTAATTTAACAGAGAGTGTAAGAGGGATAGTTAAAGAGACATGGTAGAGTATAGGGAGGGATTAATTTCATATCTCTCTCAAGTATACTTTATATTGGGGGAGGAGGAGTGACCAGACCTTTATATATATATATATATATATATATATATATATATATATATATATATATATATATAAGTTAGGAAATATAAAGGTTTCCTTCCTTGCATGGAAAAAATAACCCGTGAATTTAAAATTGACATAGAACGATGAAAAACGCAGTAAAACGAACACAAAAATGTTTTGAATTTACAGAAATACGTATACATATACACAAACAATTTAAACCCCTGAAGATGGTCTAAGATGAAACTGAAAGTACTTGTGAAAATAAAAAATATTTGAAAGACAATTTTGGCAATTTTTCTTAATGAATATTTTACGCTTACCAAGAAATGTATTCATGGACTTGAAAGGATTAAAACAAAAATAAACAGGCATAGCATATCTAAATTATTTAACCAAACCTAATTATATATATATATATATATATATATATATATATATATATATATATATGTGTGTGTGTGTGTGTGTGTGTGTGTGAAAAGTGTATATAAATATAAATAAATATATATATGTATAATTATTTATATATTATATGCGCGGTACTTATTAGAAAGCGCTCAATATCAGAGATAGAGATAACATATTTGGTTGGATAGATGTGAGTTTTGTGACCCTGGGTTTCACGCTTTAGCGATCGTCAGACAAACTCTGATATCGCTAAAGCGTGAAACCCAGGGTCACAAACTCACACCTATCAACCAAATATATATATATATATATATATATATATATATATATATATATATATATAATGAGTCATGTTTTGTTGAATAATTTAGACATGTTCTGTCTACTTATTTTCAATTGGATTCTTTCCTATTCACGGATAAGATTTTTGGTGTCGTTATTGAAGGACGAGAGAAAATCACCGTGTTGATACATATTTCTTTTATTCCGAGTACTTTTGACATAGCACAATGTCATCATCATTTATTGCCAGACAAATATTGTAGTATCCATTATTGTCGAAGACAAAATTGTTGTGTTCATCTGAAAGTTAAATTTCTTACTTATGGAGTGAAGAACGCTTAGTCAGTGCGTGATCGCTGACACCGTTTCAGGGGAGGTAACTAATTATATTTAGGGAGAGGTTTTTACGAAATAGGTAGTTAAATAAAAAAAAACTATTAGTGCAAACCTTGGCATTTCAAACTATCTATTGTACACATTTTAAAATATTCATGGAGTATTCGTAATTAATTTTCTTAAGGTTTGGTTTCAATTTTTTAATATAGGTAGCTTCGCGAATTTTTAGTTTATGTTTATACTTTTCATGAAAAATTATAGAAGTATTTGCGAAAAGAATGTTTCTGAATTGCAAATGTCGACAGGTATGTTGTTGTAAATGTTTAGAAATTTTGGACATATTATTTAAATGAAAACTTAGCCGCCAAGACAACATTGTTGTAGTGTGTCGAACATAAATATTATTTTAACATTGGACATACAATCTCCAAGTGAACATTTAAATTTATAAACGATTTTGGTTTTCAGCAACACGTTAGTGAGTAGGGAAGAGTTATGACTTCAATAAGGACACCAAAATGCTTATCCGTAAATATGAAAGTAATCAATTTAAAATAAGTAGACAGAACATGTCTAAATTAATCAACGAAACATGTCTCAATGAAAACATGCTACCAAAATATACGCATATATATATATATATATATATATATATATATATATATATATATATATATATATATATAGATAGATAGATAGATAGATAGATAGATAGATAGATATGAAGAAATATAGTTTTAAGTTATGCTATATTTATGGGATAAAGTGCTTACTTTCAGAGTCAGATTGTATGTAAATATAACTATAAATATAAAAGTGAAAATTGAAGTCTACACTTAGAGGCGACGGACTGTTTCGTGTCAGGATGAAACAGTCTGTCGCCTCTGAGTTTTGGCAATATTATATATATATATATATATATATATATATATATATATATATATATTCATTTCTGTAGTTCACTGCTACCAGCAAGCAGAAATATTTCTCCTCCCGATGATGGCCATTTCGGTCGAAAACTAGTCGAGGAATCTAAATGGAATAATAATAAAAAAAAAAAAAGAATATTAATCTACAACCCAGTGTGTCTAAAGATTTTAATTTTTATTTTCTTATTGTTAAAAAAAATATATATATATATATATATATGTGTGTGTGTGTGTGTAGAGAGAGAGAGAGGGGGGAGAGAGAGATAACATATACGTTGGCTGCAAATTTATTCAAGCAAATTTTATTAAAACCGATTATTTCAGCGTTCATAATTTTGTGTCGCAGCACACGTCGCCATCTAAAACTTAGCCTTCCTGTGGTATGGTCGCGATTACTTCAGAAAAATGTCAGAAGACTGAACACTAGCCAAATTTCTACTACCCCTAACATTCACATACTGTATCAAGTCAAAAATTACTGTCGTCCTTCAGGCTGTTGGAATTTTATTTTGCGTCAATATTTCTATGATTTGATTTTTTTTTCTTCTAAAAGCTTAAAGGGAAACAAAGATGAAAGTGCCGCTAAAACAAGATATAAGGAGGTTGAAATGTCATGATAAAAATGCTTTGAGCTGAATTAGTTTTGTTGTTTATAAAATACATTAAAGTGTATTTTCCGGAAACATCTACTGGGCCAACGTAATTTTAAAACAGAGATGTATTTTACTCTTAGAGATTTTGAAAATGAAAATGCTTCACACCGCTTCTCGTACTTTACGTCTTGGACGTAGATACGCCGATAAGAACTGCCGGACAATATTAACCTTTATATCGGTCGCTTTCAATCCAACTTCTAAAATTCTGTTTCATATCAAGGTTCCTTGTATTTACCTAAGCACCCCACTCTAAAATTATCGCGAGGTGAAAATTAATATGTGTTTTGGTGGAACGATAGCTTTTTTGTCCATCTCATTTCAAAGAGGAAGATATGAGCATCTTTTTTTTGGCGCAAATTCAGTCTATCATAGGAATTCTCTTTCTCAATTCCTTTCTTTTTTTTTCTCCCTCTCTTGTTGTTCATCTGTCTCTGTACAGGGTGGCCCGAAAGTCTTCTCTCCCCTATATAATATTATTTTCTATTTCAATGGCTGACACGGAAATGTTGGTGTTCATACAGACCTTCTTGATGTTTGACAGCGTCAATAATAATAAATAAACTGAATCCACTATACGTGCTTTGTATTATTTGTCTATATTTCTGAGTTGAAGACTTATGTACAATATTTACATTGTTCGGACTATCATCCTCATCTTTGTTGCCATAATTATCACGGCCTTCTTCAGGTGGTTGGAATGTCGAACTGAACCCTTTATTTCACTCGCTGGGGTAGACTGTTCTAGTTCCACGTGCCATGTCTAATGGATATCAGTTATCAGTTATCTCCTGTTAATTCCCCTCTCCAAGTTCTCCACCGCCTTAACCAGGTATTGAACTCGCACTCTTTGGGTCCTGTTACTGGATCTCACTAACGCCTTTATCCACTCTGCCATGTGCTGTAGTATTTGTTGTTCTATTCTCATTTTTAGTAGGGGTGACAAGACTTTCGGACCGTCCTGTATATATATTTAGGAAAATCAATGACAAAGTGGAATTTTTTTTATTTTGACGCGCTTTAAGACTTCATTCGATTAAAATGATATTAACGTTGATGCAATTACTCATATGTATGAAGGAGAGAGAACGCCAACATTTTAGATTTAAATTTGTCTTTTTTTAAATATCTGTTTTGGTTAAATAGTCCAGCCAAATTTATTTAAGCTTATGCTCTTTGTTAATAACTATCCCACATTTAATAACAGATCTTCTAATAAAGGTGAAATGTTCTAAAAACCTGAATGTAATTTTACTGTAGATGATCTAGTGATCAAAACACTTTTCATACATTTTTATCTTAAGAAATTGCTTTCTCCGTAAATTAAAATAATATTTTCTTAAATCAAAGTTATAGTCAACCTCTTTACTTTGAGCAACCAATGCACTGAGTGCGTTATTTTGCAAAATATTCCTTTTATGTTCATGTAATCATTTATTCAAATATTTCGAGGTTTCGCCTATGTATTTCTTGTGGAAATCATTACAGGTGACAGAGTAAATTAATCCTTCAAGTTTTGGCTTATGACTTTGTTTTTTATTTATTAAGACTTCATTTTTTCAAAGTAGTTGTAACAAATTTTAAGTTATCTTTAGATAAATTCTTTTCAAATCTAGTTGTGATAGAGTTGATGTGTAGAACAACATATTTTGATTCGTTGGGTTGGTCAAAACAGTCCACTCTACTATTTTGAAGTACTTTAGTGCTTTTTGTTTTTACGTTGAAGATGAATTAATTAGGGTTTCTTATTCTACATACTATGTCCCTTCAGGACTTTGGCGATCATAGCTCTCCACAATTTCCTGGAATTTTTAGCTTCTAATAAATTTTGACTTGTTACTATCTCTCCCAAACTCTGCTCCTCCATCCATTTATTTAAACTCGACAGGTAGGTCATGCGTTGTTCTCTTCTGTCCCTCTTGCCGTCAAACTGTCCTGTGATTATCAAATTTTCCAAGCCTTCTTTCCTCATTATGTGCACAATAGATTTCACCTATCTCTTCCTGATCTTAAGTAGAGTTTTATTTTGTTTCTCTTGTTCTTAGAACTTCGCCATTGCTTATATTTTTGGTCCATTGTATCCTCAGCATCTTTCTGTAGGGCCTCTTTTCTGTTGCTTCAAGTTTCTTCTTCATCTTTGAGGAGATTATCCAGCATTCATTGCCATATCGAAGGACAGATATCACGTAACAGTTTCTTACTCTTTTCTTTGTTTCTAACGGAATTTTCTATCTTTTAATACTTTGCTTAGCTTTTTTAAGGCACATTTCACTATTCCAATGCAACTTCGAATTTCAGTGTCGCATCTTCCGTCCTCTGTTAAAACACTTGTCTGATATTTAAATTGTTGTACATGCTGATTTTGGTGTCCCCAATTTGGAATTTGCATGTTAAGCTGTTCCTTTTTGCTAACAATCATACATTTTCTCTTCTTGCAATAAATTTCTTCTCACTTTTTTTTCATTACCTTCTATAGAAGTTCTTGTAGTTTTCTTTCTGTGTTTGCTATCAACACTGTGTCATCTGCATATCTTATGCTATTAAGATTGCGGCCACCAATAAGTAACCCTGGTAGGACTTCTAATTGTCTCAGAATGTATAGGTTGAATAAGTCTGGTGAGAAGGCACATCCTTGTCTTACACCTCTATTTTTTGTATATTTACTGAGCTCATTTTCCATCTCTTTAAAATATTTTTTACACTTTGTCATAAAATTTACTAAAATTGTTCTTGATATATAAAATTTATATATCATTTCGCATTTAGCACGTGTAACAGCAAAATTGTCCGATTGTTAGTTTAAGCTTTGAAACGTTGTATCTTAGAAATGATTAAAGATAGCTTACTACAATTCTCCGCGATTTTTTATAAAATTATTGGACTTTGAACAATAAGAATGTATTTAGCTCTAAGTTGAAATGATGATCCCGCTTGCTATTGTGACTTCCTGATCCCGTTTTTTTTCTATTGTTCCCTCTTTTTTAAACTTATTCAACGATCACTTGATGATTCTTTGAAGATGGAAGCCAGAGTATGAATATTGGTACAATTATCGAAGGTCTGATTGATCTTTTTCGTTTCGCCATTGGTCAGTTGACAAATCAAACGTTAATATAAAAACTCGAGTTATGTTCTTGAATAGACAAATCATGCGGAAACTTTCATATGGATGGTGATGCATGGCGCTAAATCCGTTCAGAAATATTTAAATAATATCCAGTGGATTTCTCGGATCAATGGTTAAAAATGGGTCCGAACGAGAGAAACCTGTAAGTCTCAGCGAGGAATATACTTCTATGAACATCGCGGAATCACAAAGAACTGTACTAGATAATAGAAGCTACATTACTTAAGGACTTTTAACAGCAGTAACAACTAAAATGAATATCAAATGTAATTTGAAGAGATAATAATGACATAATCAAGATTCTTATATTTCATGCCACGTCTCACATAACAAGTCTGAACCGACTGTTCGGTTGTACTCTCTTCCTACGGACGGAGAGGAACCCGAAGGAGGCTACGCCGAAGGGCGGAGTCTCCTTCGGAGAGGTTAAACCGGCCCTGAACCCGTTTATACTGGTTCAATGGGCATATTTTTGGCCGAGCCCACGGGCTCGGAATGCCCACGGGCTCGGAATGCCCACGTTAAAAAGGCCTTGTGCCACATGACACCCTCGTTGGGGGTGGGGGGCTGAATATCGTCTCACATAACGACACCTCCATCAATACTGGAAAAGGCGATTTATAACTAGTGAGCTTGAGAAATTTATTTTCCTGAGAATTTTTCAAATTTGTTGTAACCTAGAAAGGGCAATTAAATGAAGAATAACCAAAATGAGGGGTTGGAAATGTAATGGTGACCTTTGTAATATTAGCAAAATACAATACTCGCCAGCGCCATGAAGTAGGTAAACCACTGCTAGTGGTGCACTACTCAGACAGAATATTACCCCAACTTACAATAGTGTCCAAAGTATTTATGAGGATTGGGACATATACGTTAGTGTTCATAGGTACGAATGTAACTAAATTGCTGCTCGGTCAATGAATGGCGAATATTTCCTTATAAGGAAACGGCTAATATTACCGTTACCATCAACTTAGCCTTATGCGCCTTATTCATGATATATTTTCTTTCACTGCATGTATACCTTTTGTAATAGGGGTAACACTAAAATCCTGTTTTACGAGGTTGTTGAAGAAGCAACATGAACATGATCCCATGTCATTTGCTGACCCATTCAGCAGTAAAACAAATAATCAGATATAGAAGAGCCATGATCATAGTTAAGAGAAATGAACCCGACTTATGCTCGGGTCGTTCTGAATGATTTGTCAAATAAAAAAATTGGCATCGTTAACGATCAGCAGTTAATTTAATTACAATAATTATGGGACAAAAAGCCAAACTTTAGAGTTTAAACATATTTAATTTTGGCGAGGCCATGTATGGATTCTCGATTTTATGGCGCTTCTCGCTTGTAATATGTCGGGAAATCTTTGAAATACAATGGCGAAGAAAAAGTTCAAGTCCGTGAATGGGACAAAAGAAGAGAAATAGAGAAAAGCAGCAGGGAGTAAGAAGCAGAAACTCTAAATAGAAAGGACTTACGAAATAAAGAAAAACAAATGAAAACTACAAAAAAGAGAGAGAGAGTGTCTGCGAAAGTAAAAAAAAAAGAAAAATTTTTCTATACTGACATTGTATAACATATGAACGCTTATAAATTTGGATAGGATAAAAGAAAAAGTCCCATGACGAAGATAGAATGAGTTAACAATGAATTTAGGAATCATCAAAATGTAATTTGTTCTCAAATGCTCGCTGATTCTTATTGGAAACTGGCTATTCTGAATTGTTCTGTCGCCATCTTTGATTTTCTGCGCTTGACAATGGAGAACAGACGACATATGCCGAATGTGGGAAGGTAAGACATATTCCAATGCGGAAAATGGTGGCAGAAGGAAACAGGCACTGTTAAATTAAACGCAAAGAACGAATGATAAAGAGAAAAACAGGACAGACAAAACCATATACTGATAAGACAGAATAGTAAAAAGGAAGGTGCAAAGATATATATGTGTTTATATAGATATAAATATTTAAGTAAATGCTCTGTTAATAATAAACAGTATTAAGAACATTTATCGGCCTGAATGTCCGAGAAATTTCATAGAAAATATATGCCTTCCAACAGGAATCGAACCTGTATTTTACATGGAACTGACATCTAGCCTGACATCCTACACCATTTAGCTACAGAGAAAACGACAGGGTACCAACATGGAATTACTGCTTTTAAACTATAGTATTCGAGCGTGCTAACTAGATGCTACGTTACGGCGATGGGTAAATGACTGAAGCCGAGATGTCAGGTCAGGATCTATAACATTTCAGATTCTTTGGATTTTATCAAGAATCTCTAAATATATAGCAGGAGCACCAGTCTAGATGTGGCAGCAATGTTCAAAGCATTTTCTAAATATATAAAATAGGTTCTGGCGAGAAAGAATCTCTGGCACGATATGTATCTCTGCATGTGTGTGTTTGTGTCTTTGTTTGCTTGTATAGATGTGTATTTATTCTTAGTTATTCATGCACAAAAGCATTTACATTTCCAAGGGCCGACATTTTCTTTCATGTAAAATAATCATCTATATTCAGTCAGTTATGTGCCATACGAGATACACGCTTAGGCGATCATGCATCTTTAGATACATGACTGACGTGGTAGATTTTTTTCCCGCATTAGATTGCCATTTCTGCGGTAGACCAGTTGCCATTAAAGGCTATAGAGCCTGATCTGTTCTGCTATTAGAGCTGGTGGCAGAAGAAGAGGATTCATACTTTTTTAAGGGTATTAGCACGTAAGTGAATGGAATGGAATTCGACCTCGGCTCTCCGATTCCTCAATCCGAGCCGCTATCCATTACTCCATCCTGCCTCCCGTTCATCAAACTTTTAAACTAGACCAGACGCTACGGCGATGGTTAAATGACTGAAGCCGAGATGTCAGGTCAGGATCTATAACATTTCAGATTCTTTGGATTAAAAAAATTTATAACATAAATAGGTTATAAAATCACTACAAAAATAACCATTTTGTTTCAACAATGTGTTTATATGTATGTTAGGGTATATGTATATTGGTGTGTGTATGTATATGGATGTGTGTTTATGTATGTATATGTATGTACGTTTATATATGTATTTGGTTGGATCATCTATATCACTACGTTGTATTAATATGATCACAACTTGATCATCATCATAAAACTTAATTTAAGTTGGATCTCTTTATATTAATAATCATCTGTGTTACTACGTTGTATTAATATAAAGAGAGCCACGTTAAATTAAGTTTTATGATGATGATCAAGTCAATTACTATGATGATGATGATGATGATAAGAATAATAATAACAATGATGGTCAAGAGGAAGTAGGGAGAGGAAGGTGTAGGATGAAGAGAAAGAAGCTCAGTAAATGTATAACTAGACACGAACATATTCTGTAGGAGTGCGTCAATGCACTCAATGAATATTCGTAGGTCTAAGGCGATGACCTGGAAGAGAAGAGAAGAGATCGTCACCAAAATCTGAATGGCGATTAATCTACTTGAGAGATGAGCTCTGCACTGGAAAACTACTTCAAATGTTGTCATTTTCACCCTTCGATCTGGCGATTTGAAATTCAAATTCAATTGCTGGTTTCCCGCACAATTTCTCTCGGCTACCTCCCGGCTCAGCGTTTCCTTCTCTTGATACGCTGATACGACCTGCACACAAATACTGGACTGAGCGACTACTTGACAGGTTCGGGCATCGCTCTTTATTGAGTTGATGATCTGCGACTGTCTCCTTTTCTTTCCCTCTTTTTTTTTTTTAAACCCTGGTATTTTCTTGTTCTTAGGACGTTATCTTGCGTCAAAAGCGCTGATTTTCCACTGGCTAGCAAATATGGGAAGAACTACAGGGTTTAAGACTATAAGGTTTCTTAACAAAGTTGACGGGATCCTTGAGACAAAGAGATGAAATTCGCTATTTCCTTTCTATTCTAATCTAGAGCTCCGTAAAGTAATATTTTTTTAATCTGTAGACCTACTTGGTGGCTAAGGTAATTGTGTTTGCTGTACCAGTGCAAATGTTCTGTGTTCCCGATCAGATAAAATATAAAAAAACTGCATTTTTTTAAAGATAGGTAGATTCACTCCATTAGAAAGATAGACAGAACAGGATTTTTCTACCCTAGTGTGCGGTGTTCGATCTCAGATGAAATGTCGAATGCTGATTTTCTAAGCAGTTAGACCCCTACCCAACCACTAGAAACATAGACAGAACACATTTTTTTTTTTACATTAGTGTGCAGTGTTCGGGCGCAGTTAAAATTTCGAATGCTGATTTTCTAGGCAGCTAGACCTTATCCACTAGAAGGATAGACATAACATGATTTTTCTACCCTAGTGTGTAGTGTTCGAGCGCAGATGAAATGTCGAATGCTGATTTTTTAGGCAGTTAGAACCCCCACCACCACCACCACTAGAAAGACAGAAAATATTTTTTCTACACTAGTGTGCGGTGTTCAAGCTCAGATTAAATGTAAAATACCGATTTTCCAGACAGCTAGAACTGCTCTTCTAAAAAGATAAACAGAACACGTTTTTTTCTACCTTACTATGCAGTGTTCGAGCACAGATACAATTTCAAATGCTGATTCATCAGACCTACAAGTTCAAAAAGAAATCAGAAAATAGAACTCCCGGTATTATAAACAAAATTTTAGTGAGAGTATTTTTGTTTTTTTTATACCCGGAGTTCTATTTTCTAATTTCTTTTTGAATTTGTAGGTCTGATGAATCAGCATTTGAAATTGTATCTGTGCTCGAGCACCGGTTTCTTTTTGAATTTGTCGATTTAATGAATTTGGATCGTGATTAAGATTCCTATGTAATAAATTATGCTCATGGAATATTAGTGTTTGGACCTTTTATATGTATTATATATATATATATATATATATATATATATATATATATATATATATATATATATATATATATGTGAAAAGTGTATATAAATATAAATAAATATATATATGTCTAATTATTTATATATTATATGCGCGGTACTTATTAAAAGCGCTCAATATCAGAGATAGTGCTAAACATATTTGGTTGGATAGTTGTGAGTTTGTGACCCTGGGTTTCACGCTTTAGCGATCGCCAGACAAGCGTGAAACCCAGGGTCACAAACTCACATCTATCCAATAAATATATATATATATATATATATATATATATAAAATCTTAATAATGCGTATTCGAACCCTGCTGAAAAGGGAATATTTTTTTAATAAGATTTCTCTAAGATTCAGCCCAGTAGACCGAAATAAATAAATACACTATTTAATATATATATATATATATATATATATATATATATATATATATATATATATATATGTGTGTGTGTGTGTGTGTGTGTGTGTGTGTGTGTGTGCGTGTGTGTGTGCATTGATATATAATAGGAAAGTACTTTTGATTGATGTTCCTAAGTTCTTGAAAATGAAAAACTAACACTAGATTATACCTCCATTTCAAACTGTAAATGAGTAAAACATTTCGTTGATTCGGTATTACAAACATCGCTGAAGGTTTAATATTGAACTTAAACTTGAATACCGATGGCCAGTTTCGTTCGAAACAGTAGTTTCTGTGTCGCAATCGAATCATATTTTTCCAAAAATAATTATGATTATAATATATATATATATATATATATATATATATATATATATATATATATATATATATATATATATATATATAGTAGTAGTAGTAGTAGTAGTAATAGTAGTAAACTTATAAGTATAAAAACTATACTCGTTCGGAAAACCTTCGGTGTCTTGATTTGAAAATAATCAAACCAATACCAAAGGGGAAAAAAAAGGTATAAAAAAAAGAAAGAACCAAGAACATTTATGTTAGCCGAAAATAATCGTCTAGCATGCAAGTCCAAAGTCCAAAGAAAAAAGCCCCGATATGAGTAGGCAAAATAACTAAATAAAGTGCTCGATAGAGTAAGTAGAGCAGACCTAGTTAAACCTTCCCTGACGATCAGCCAAGGTGAAACCGTGGTAGGTTTAACTACATATATATATATATATATGTGTGTGTATGTGTGTGTATGTGTGTGTGCTAGCTTAAAAGACGCAATCCGTGCGGACTTTTAATCTACCTCCTGCAGACGTCTAATTGGGACTCTGGTCCAAAAATAAAGGGACCTTTGGTCTACCATAGAAAACAGTAATGATAATTTTGAAGAAATAACTTTGAATTTCTCAATTCACTCCATGGAAATTCAAATATAAGTTCAATTCCGGCCAAAAGACTGTTTTCGGCCGAAAATCCAGTTTCGGCCGAAAGTCCGATTTCGGACAAAATTTTAATTTAAGTCAAAAATTCTGTTCTTCACATCACAAAAACCGTGGAGCTTCAATTGAGTTCAGTTATTCAAATCAAAAACTCTACAGAACTTCAAAACTTCACATGACGAACGAAACCTCTCACTTTAGATTCCTTAGTATTTTGAATAAATAAAGTTGATTTCCTCAATTCACAAAATTTGGGATATATTTTTGAACTAAATTTAAGTAAAAAAATCTTAAATTCACAAAGAAAACGAAATATTCTGTCAACTAAAGAAAAGCAATTTCCCCTCCTTAGATTGAATAAAGTCGTCGGTTCGTAATTCCTTGAAGGTTACCAGGCTCGACAAGCACCTGATGAAGGCCAGAGAGCAAGACGACCAAAACGTAAAACGACCGAAATAATAAAAACAAAGATGAGGACACTAGTCTGCGTGTAAATAATGCAAATATTGATTGAACGAGCTCAATTGCCTGAACGCAGAGACGGACAGGTACATATTCGATAGATTGTAGATAGAAAACTAAGCAACTCAATCCCATCTGACGATAAAAGACACACTTAGCACAAATCTAATCCAACGCATTTACCATTTAGACAACACATCGAAAATGCTTGGGGCAAGGCGTTAAATTTTACAACCGAGCATTTATTTCTGCTTATATATAAGTAAATATAAGTATACAACTGCATGAAAGTCTATGGCCACCGTACACGCTCAATCATTTTTCACTTTCTCTCTCCCAAGTGTATGGAAGTTCGCAAGTTGTTAATCAAACCTAATGGACTGATTGCATTTAGGCAAAACAATATATTCGATTTCATGTACAAGTTGTTTTAGAATTAAAAGGATTAATTAGTTTTCAAAGAATTTCGTCAGGCAATAATAAGTCTGTCTTAATTTTCTCTATTTAAATATTTAGGTGTTTAGTTTGCTGAAAGGGGCAATGAGCAAAGAAAATCCTCGAGGGAAAACAATTCATATTAACCACGACCTTATAATTCTGGTCTTTGTCTGTCTATATCAATGAATATATATCAATGAAGAGTGGTAAATGCCTTGCATAAACCATAGTAAAGTGACTTGAGCAAGTGAGTTTAAGATTCACCAGG
>CAHIKZ030000513.1:267500-345000 GCA_903632075.3 Acanthosepion pharaonis | reverse complement strand
CGCTTTTGAACTCTATCGAGACTGGAAAATAAAAACTGGGGAGCTCCTGCCCATATATAGCAACAGTACTTCATTTCGGACTGATCTGGCACTTGTAAAGGTAGCCTATAGCAGAAGGAGTCAGGTACTGATTGGAGCTGTACAGGGAACGGATAATTTCTCCAACATCTTTAGCAATGGGTCGTATGTATGAGTTCCACTTGAGGTCTGGGTTTAGTTTAAGTCCTAATAGGCGCTCAAGGCACGGGCTAGTACAAAGTCACAATCATTGTGGCGAGGACTTGAGCGTGCTGGGTTTGATCAAAATGTTGATCACGCTAGATAACAGGCTCGCTCCCAGAAACTTTAACTAAGGTTTACTCAGCAGAGTTGCAGTATAAACCACAGGTGGGCTCTGTGAGTGTTAAACAAACACAAATGTGCCTGAGAAAGCGTCTGCAATAGGGATTGGCTAAACCGACCTAATAGACGGGTATCCTCGAATACAGTGGCCAGCTATATATATATATATATATATATATATATATATATATATATATATATATATATATATACACACAGGTGGGGCTGTGTGTGTTTTAAACGTCGGATATATAATCCGGACAAAGTTCTTAAAATTTTTGTCACTTGGAAAGCATTCATGAAAGTATACTTGTTTCGAAATATGTCCAATAATTCATTTCGCCATTTAAAATTTCATTGGATCCGAAAGAAATGAAATGCCTGTGTGTCGACTTGTGTATGTTTAAATAATGAAATCTTAGTATTTTTTCCAAAGCTGGTGTTTCTCATGACTAAAAATAAAAGATGGTTGTCTTTTAAAAAAGATCGTTAACATTTATTTTCTAGTCGAAAGATATAATCCTTTAGAATGGGTAGAAAGAAAAAGATTTTTTTTTTTAATCCATGCGTTTTCCGTGTCGGCAGTATGTTTTAAAATTCGGATATATAATCCCGACAAAGTTTTTAAAATTTTTGATGATTAGAAAAAGTTCATGAAAGTAAATGTATTTTTTAATATATCCGATAATGCATATATATATATATATATATATATATATATATATATATATATATGCCACAAGGTCCCCAAACGACTCTGCACAGCGGTTTTAGAATTCAGAGTTGTCTTTCTCCTGGACCAGTCTGTCCTCCTATTTAACCATAACAGGAGGGAGAAGAAGAGGAATCATACCTTTCCCAAGGGTATTAGCACGTAAGAGTGTATTCAATGGATTCGACTGGATTTCGAACTCGGCTCCTCGATTCCTCAATGGAAGCCGCTATCCATTACTCCACCATTAAGACCCTTCAAAAAGTATCGGTGGTTCTGCACACAGCCTTCACCACTATAATCAAATCTCATGCGATGGTGTCAGGATATCTTGCTTGACCTTTATACGTCGAATTCGGCAGGAGAGTCAGTATATATATATATATATATATATATATATATATATATATATATATATATATATATATATATATATATATATAATATATATATATATATATATATATATATAAAGGGATTGTAATTCGAAATTGATAGAATAAGGAACAAAGAGAAAGCCTGTGTAAATATAACAGGCGAATATGGGATGTAAATATCTGAACTGATTAAAATATTGAAACTAGCTTATCAGAACATTTTCCATTGAAATAATGACACTAGGGGAGCGGCTGGCCACGTTTCGTCTGTGGCAAAAGGGTTGAAAAGAATTTCTTCGCCTCCAAGGCCACATAAATGCTTTTGAATTCTGTCATGGTTGGAAACGGAGATACTCTGTCCCAGTTCATATATAGCAGAAATACTTAATTTTGGGCCTGATTTGATTCTTGTAAAGACATAGCATCATAACTAGATTAGAGTTCTTTGTGGAAACATAGAAACATGTACATGGAAACGTCCATTTTCTATTATCTTTAGAAATTCATCGTTTGAGTTCCACTTGAGGTCTGGGGGTGGACTAGAGTTCCAACAGATGCTGAAAGTATGTAGCCTCATTGAAAGTGCAACTATTCATCGTGACTAGTGAGAAGTGGGGTCTGCTTGGGGATGATGAAAAGTTACTAATTTGGTTTTTAAATGTTACAAGCCAGTTTTCCAAACACTGGAAGCTAGATCAGATTAGAAATCGAAAGCCGACTTTGGTTTTCTAGATTCTTTGAGATGCGTCCATACACTGCATTCCTTAAAGATATGATAATCTTCTTGCGCTTGAACAGTGGAAGCAAATCCATAAAACCCAGAGCAGACATTCATAAGTAAAGCAAATTCATATTCATTTTACTGATATAGAGGGGGGTGCGATAGAGACTGATAGGTGAGATGAAATATGGCTAGTAAATCTAAATGATATATCAGAAATTTAGTCTTCGATGGAATAAGGGAAAATAAACAGACTGGATCTTTATAGGTTAAAGCGAGAGAAAGTGACCGGAGGCAAGTAAGTTTAGCTAAAGAAAGGAGTTCAATCCTAAAGACAGAAATAGAGGGCCATTTTAAGAGAAAAGTTAGTGTTTGATCGAGTACGTTTTCTTGTTTTATAGCCGTTTGAAGAAAGCTGATTTACGTGTGTCAACATGTCAAAATAAAAATATTTCCTTTCCGAAAGCACTGGAGAAATGGCGGACCATCACGAACAATGGTTGCTTAGGATCTATAAAGTTCCAACCTTTCGGTATGATTTATAATTCTCTATCTTTCATTTTTTCATTTCTTTTCTTTTTTCTGTTTGTCGCACTTTGTTTTTCTTTATGCGACATTTCTTCTTCATTTTGGTCACACTTCTTTTTTTACAACTTCTCTTTTCTATTTGGAAATTGTCTTTTCGCCAAATTTCGCTTTATATTTTACTTCTTTATCGCATTTCTTTTTACATTTCCATTTTCTTTTTTACTTTTTTCTTCATTAATTTTCTCTTTCATTTTGTTTACTGTTGTTCTTTTTTTTCTATTGGCAATTTTCGCTATTTTTTTATTTGTTATATTTCTATTTGCCATTTCCTTTTTTTTTTCTATTGTTGCCCAATATGCCTTTTTTTCATTTTTGCCCACTTTGTCTTTTTCCTCTATTTGCCCAGTTTATATACTTTTTTTTAACTATTTACCCTGTTTTTCTTTTCTATTTGCCCACTTTGTCTTTTTACCTGTCTCCCCAGTTGGTCTATTTTTCAATTCTATTTTCTCAATTTGTCATTTATTTCGTATTTTTCCAGATTCTCTTTTTTTTCCTATTTACCCGGTTTCCCTTTTTTACTATTTACCCGGTTTCCTTTTTCTTTTTTACCCACTTTGTCTTTTTTTCCTTATTTTTCCAGATACTCTTTTTTTCCTATTTTTTTTCTATTTCCCTTTTTTACTATTTACCCGTTTCCTTTTCCTTTTTACCCACTTTGTCTTTTTTCCTTATTTTTCCAGATTCTCTTTTTTTTTCCCTATTTTACCCGGTTTCCCTTTTTTACTATTTACCCGGTTTCCTTTTTCTTTTTGCCCACTTTGTCTTTTTTTCCTTATTTTTCCAGATTCTCTTTTTTTTCCTATTTACCCGGTTTCCCTTTTTTACTATTTACCCGGTTTCCTTTTTCTTTTTACCCACTTTGTCTTTTTTTCCTTATTTTTCCAGATACTCTTTTTTTTCCTATTTACCCGGTTTCCCTTTTTTACTATTTACCAGTTTCCTTTTCTTTTTACCCACTTTGTCTTTTTTTCCTTATTTTTCCAGATACTCTTTTTTTCCTATTTACCCGGTTTCCCTTTTTACTATTTACCCGGTTTCCTTTTTTTTTTTTTCCTTTTTCTTTTTTCCTTATTTTTCCAGATTCTCTTTTTTCCTATTTACCCGGTTTCCTTTTTTTTACTATTTACCCGGTTTCCTTTTCTTTTTGCCCACTTTGTCTTTTTTTTTTTCCTTATTTTTCCAGATACTCTTTTTTTCCTATTTACCCGGTTTCCCTTTTTACTATTTACCCGGTTTCCTTTTTTTTTTTTGCCCACTTTGTCTTTTTTTTTTCCTTATTTTTCCAGATACTTTTTTTTTCCTATTTACCCGGTTCCCCTCTTTTACTATTTACCGGGTTTCCTTTTTCTTTTTTACCCACTTTGTCTTTTTTTTTTCCTTATTTTTCCAGATACTCTTTTTTTTCCTATTTACCCGGTTTCCCTTTTTACTATTTACCCGGTTTCCTTTTTTTTTTTGCCCACTTTGTCTTTTTTTTTTTTTCCTTATTTTTCCAGATACTCTTTTTTTTCCTATTTACCCGGTTTCCCTTTTTTACTATTTACCGGTTTCCTTTTCTTTTTTTACCCACTTTGTCTTTTTTTCCTTATTTTTCCAGATACTCTTTTTTTTCCTATTTACCCGGTTTCCTTTTTTACTATTTACCCGGTTTCCTTTTTCTTTTTTGCCCACTTTGTCTTTTTTTCCTTATTTTTCCAGATACTCTTTTTTTTCCTATTTACCCGGTTTCCCTTTTTTACTATTTACCCGGTTTCCCTTTTTTACTATTTACCCGGTTTCCCTTTTTTTTCTATTTACTAGTTTCTTTTTTTCATATTTGCCAAGTCACTCATTTTTCCCTATTTGCGAAGTTTGTATTTTTTCTGTTGGCAATATTTCTACTTTTTTTATATTTTTTCCACCCAGCTTCACACTCTTATTTTGAACTTTTGTTTTTTATTACCTTTTCTACTTTCTACTCTACGCTATTTCCATGGCAAATGTTCTGACAAGCTATATTCCTTCTTTCCCATTGTTCTGACCTTCACAAATGGGCTCGCCATTCCACGTTCACAGTCCGCTCATTCACATTTTCTTTGTATTTCATGAGAAAGGAAGCTCCACTGATATTTTTGAAGCAAATTACTGCGAGAATTCTTCTCTCACCAATACAGCCTTAACAATTCAACTTAGACTTGAATAAGTTATCTATCCTACATATCGTCATAATGAATACTTCTTCTTATGCCCTTACAACAACCCCATTCAGTAACACTCTGCCTTGTGGGGCTCTTTGACCTTGTGTTGATTAAACAATAATATAAAAATATTGTCGAAGTGATCTAATTCAAATACAGGTGTGTGAATGTCTGATTAGCATACAAAAACTTAGAAAACAATTGTAGTTTTAAAACAAAACTATTCAGGTTTTCTAGTTAAATCTGCGATAGCCTCCATAATAAAAATAAACCCTACGACAAATCTGATAAGCCAATAACACTTAGATTAAGATCTGGGTATAAACAAGTTTCAACGTTGTAAAAGAGATGTACGTCTGGGGTCTGCAACACATAAAACCAATTTTATTGGCATTGCTTGTCCGATGAAAATACGCCAGCTTACTTTAAAGATGGCGATCATGTAATTCCGCCTGACAACAGACAAGTAAAAGAGATATAAGTACTTTACATCATCTCAAGCTGATCTTTCGGGAAACGACCAAACTGAAGCTAACCGACGCTGTTGTCATCGCTTTTCGAAATGGGGACATGGCGGAAGAGGAACGGTGTAAAAACAGTTTCCGTCTTGATCTCAACGTACTTCTAAGAGCCGACGACAGGTGGCACACGATACAATGCTGCTAACTTCGGAAAAGTGTTTATGGCGGGAAAAGCATTCCAGGTTTCATGGCGATTTCCTGTTGTGCTTCCATCAATGTTACTGGTTCCTATTCATTTATTAGTTCTTTTGTTTTTTTTTTCTCACGCTCGACACTTGCGGTGTCAAAGTCGACAAGCTGCGAGACGCTGTCAAGTTTAACCCGGGTAGAGAGGCCCCGGGTGGAATCCTATAAGAGTTGGATCCTTAAAACTGAGACATATATTGTAGTGAAAGCTCATTGGCTACACTTCTTTTACAACATAAATAAGAATAAAATAGTTTTATAGATTTCATGAGAGCTATGGTGGCCATTACTTACCAGAACATAGAAATCTTAGAATGGTAAACTTACCTGAATATGTCAGAAGCCTAGCATTGTTTTTAGCTGATTTTTTGATCTGTACTTTTCACTGTATAATGCTTGCTGTATGTAAATCATAGTTGAATCAATAACTCCATCATTTTTTTTTTTGGGGGCGTTCCTCACAAGAAAACAATTTAAAATCTCCATTTAATAGAAAAAAATACAATGTTCAGATTGCTACGATCTTCAAGAAGAACAAATCTGTTATCCGTTAGATAAGGGTCATTACAATATATATATATATATATATATATATATATATATATATATATATATATATATATATATATATGCTATTTCAGCGGCATGTCATGACCTTAGGCCCACCAGCCCTAACCTTTACAACTGGGACCTACAATTGCCACATACGCATGTGTGAATCATCCCAATATCCCTTCGTATTCCGATAGTAAGAATTAAGTTCCATTCAAACAGCTTCTTCCCAAAAACTGCTGCTCTGTGGTGGAATACACTACCACCAAAATGTATTCCCAATCTCTACAATCTTGACATCTTCAAGTCTAGGATTAACTGTTATATTTCCTGCACAGTCCCATCAACTTCACCTCTTGGCTTTTCTTACTCCCACAACGCCAAACATTAACCATCTAGCTGCAGTGGCTTTTGGGCCTTGTATTGGGTGAACATTAGTATAAAAAATGTATCTCTTATTGTGTCTAATTTATAAATTACAATTTTTCACTAGTATCTATGTAGAAGAAAAACATTATATACAAGATTACAGAAAGAAAACTACAAAAATTCCTATAGAAGGTAGTGAAGGTTGGTGAGAAGTACAAAACATCAAATGCAAAAATAAATAAAATGCAAAAGGCTGAGCCGAAAGTGAAAATCGGAAAAAGAAATATCAAACAAATTGCGGAAATTTAAATGTCTGGGAAGTGTTTTAACAGAGGACGACACTGAAATCCGAAGGCGTATTGCGATAGCCAAGGAAGCATTCCAAAATGTAAACAAAGTACTAAGAAACAGAAGAACTTCGTAAGAAACAAGTAAAAGATTACTAAACTGTTACATAATATTTCCCCTGCTGTATGGCAGTCAGTGCTGGACGATCTCCTCAAAGATAAGGAAGAGACTTGAAGAAACAGAAATATGGTTCTGCAGAAGAATGCTGAGTATACCATGGTTCGAACATGTCACCAACAAAAAGGAAACATATACTTGACACATGGAAAAGACAGTTGTGTTTTCTAGGGAGCATAATGAGGAAAGAAGGCTTGGAAAATTTGATACTCACAAGACAGATTGAAAGCAAGAGGGGCAGAGGAAACAGCGGATAACATATTTAGTGGGGTTAATTAAATGGATGGCGGAGTTTAGGAGAAATAACAGAAAGACAAAATTAAGGAAATTGTGAAGAGCCATGATCATCTATTGTTGGTTTAGTTAATATCAAATGCAATCGTATTAGGCAAAAATCACAAGGAACTAAATATAGGTTGACCTAGGTCCGGTTGATACTTCAATCCAAAAACAACACATTGGTCAGATTCCTACTCAACACTGCTTACGGCCACATCATATTGAACAGCGGTTCACGTACGATCACCGAAGTTAGGCAACGTTGAGCCTGGTCAGTAAATAGACGGGTGGGTGAATGCTTGGGAATAACAGGTGCTGCATGTTTGGATGTGTGGGTGGTGTAATGGATAATGAGCCGAGTTCCAATTCCATTTGTGTTCGTTATATTCACTTACGAAAGGCGTGAATCAATTTCCTTTTTCCACTTCTATAAGTTAATTAGTAAGATTTGCATCATTAAAACCATTATTATATCACAAAATAAAATAAAATTGCGTACAACATATTTTGGCATTTAATAACATTTAAGAGGTTGATATGATGCAGAATAAAACCAACCAACCTAATCAAGATTACAATTATTCATCTAGAATGAATTTACTTTGAACAGATACGCATTTGATACACTCGTCGAATTCTAAATTTCACCGACAGGGCAAAGAAGTACGATACACAATTTCAGATTGAGGCTCTTGTAAATAAGCGCGGGCGGCTGTTTCTTGCTTATTACTAGGGAGGTATAGTGGATTAATGGATAACAGTTAGGAATGAGAGGTCGAAGAGCCGAGTTCGAATTTAATCAAGTACATGTGCCGCCTCTATGACTTTGGGTATAAGAAAACGTACTCGTGTGTTTGGAAATTAAGCCTGTATTTTGCCGCTATGAATGAACCAAATCAGCTAGAAACGAGGTTGAACGGTGGGAAACTGCATCTATCCAATGTGTAAATTATACAATGCATTTAATTGCTTCTTTGCAAGAAAAACTTGCAATGAGGAAATTTGGGTTCTTCATTATCCCCTTTTTTTTTTTTTTTTTTTTTGCAAACTGATCACAACATTCTACTATTTGCACGATTATTTTAACTAGGAATGTTAGTCTTTCATTTTAGCATCACATTATTGTAGGTGATGAAAAATGTGTTTTGCTTTTTAACAGAAAAAAATAATGCCAAGGCAAAGAATCAATTTATAGAAGTCCTTGCTTTGTGATGGATGGAATATGAAAAGTGTCGGCATTATAAGGTAATAGAACACAGGTATATTACTATAGGACGTTTATTTCCGCCAGTTTCAAAGGCTGAACGAAATATTACGTTGAAAGCGTCCTGCTTTGGTTAACAAGAAGTTATTTTCCAGCATGAAAATGCAAGGGCTCATTCTGCAAACAAACTCAACAAAAAATAAATTCTTTGGGATGGGAGATACTTCCATATCCGCCATATTCATCATCTTTAGCATTTACATATTTTTATTTGCTTCGACTCCTTGAATATTTCATAATTCGAATATTTAGAAACAAAAAATCAGGTAAAAACATTCAAAATTTTCGGAAAAATTCTGATTTCTTTAAACGGCAGTGATTAGAAATTTAATAAATAATACTTAAGTAAATTTAACCTACAGGGTGATCCGAAAATCTTGTCACTCCTACATAATATAATTTTCTATTTTCAGATGGCTGACACGAGATTCTACAGTTTGGAAAAGTTAGCGTGATAATAATTTTAACCCCCACCCTGTACATTAGTTTTTAAATGCTTTTTGATAAACCGTAATTACTTTCACAACATTCTAATCTAAATAAATAAAGAGAAAATTTTGTCTGTCCGTCCGTGTGTCTGGAACACCTCGAACTTGAGCCACATTTGCTCTATAAAGCCATATTAAACCTTTTTGGAAAGAGGATGATCCCGGAATTGAAAACCTTCCATTCATTTGGTTGTTGAACATCAACCATTGTGATTTGTGTTCGGATGAAGAGGGAACAGTTAAAAATTCAAAATTTAAAATAACTGAAAAAAATAAGTGATTTCAAATTTGTTTTAATCTATATTCAGTTTAAAGTGACACAAAAACTTTGTGAATTAATTTTTTTGTTTTATATTCAGTTTAAAATATATCCAAAACTTAATGAGTTAAAGTGAGAGCTTTTGTGATATGAGGTTTTGAAATTCCAGGGAGTTTGGGATTTGAAGAATATAATTTTCGTTCAAGATTGGAATTTCGGTCTAAACCGGTCATTTGGTCGGAATTGGACTCATAGCCCAAATCTGCGTTAAAGTGAGGATCTGTAGTTCCATGGAATGAATTGAGAAATTCAAAGTTATTTCTTCAAAATTATCATTCCTGTTTTCTAAAGTGGACCAGAGGTCCCTTTTGTCAGAGGCCCAATTTGCCTTCCGCATAGCTAGCTTAAAAGTTCGCACAGAGGTCGGCTTTTAAGCTAGTATTTAAATAAATTTAAGTTACATTCCTTCCACTGTGTCTAAATATGCATTACCAGGAATTCAAGATTTGGTGGATTTGGTGACATAGTAATTTGAGTTTAATCCCTAGTCCGAGTAGTATAGACACAAAATCGGTAGTATCCCACATTGTAATAACAAAATCTGACAAGAATGGCGAAACGTTGTAAGAACCTGGACGCAAATTTAGATGAACTAATGATTAAAGTATTTTCTAGACATTTTCGTCTTAGTGAATTATTTTCTCTTTGAATTACTGTAGCAATTTTTATGTCAAAATTGTAGTCAGTTTCGTTACTGTGAACAAGTAATATGCTTCGTGTGCATGTTTTTTTTTATGTCTCTTTTCTGTTCATATAATCTTTTATTTAAACTTCTTGAGGTTTCGCCAATATATTCTTTACAACGTAAACAAATCCAGTCCGATGATGTCCTAACGAATGTTTTATTTTTTAGGACTTCATCGTCACAAACACTTTTTCCAAATTTTTCTATATATATATATATATATATATATATATATATATATATATATATACTATTAGTAATACTCGTTTCGTAAAAAAAAATCATATAGCTCAACTTGTAGATATGTCAAAACAAATCGGTAACCGAGGAATAAATTGTAAACAAAAAAAGAAAAAAATAAAAACATCCGAACAGGGTGAAATAACTCAACCAGAGCCTTGAGTCTTTAGTTCAAAGAAAAAGCCCAAGCGAGTAATAAGACTAATACGTAGAGTGCCCAAGAAGCGGGAATAACTAAAGTAAATCCTAAAGAGCCAGGAAAACCTACCTAGGTTTCACCTAAACGGATCTTCAGCGTAAGCCAGCTTACCCTGAAGATTCGTTTAGGTAGATTTTCCTGGCTCTTTCGGATTTATTGTAGTTATATATATATATATATATATATATATATATATATATATATATATATATATATATATAGTGGAACCTCAATTTAACGGACTAATAGGGTAGATCGTCCGGTAATTTGAACTAAGTTTTTGTGTCCTAAAAACACTCAGTACAGTAAAAAAAATATTTTAAATAAACGTAAATACACATATGCATGTGTATTTTATTTTCAAGTTACCATATACTTTTAAATAAATCTTGAAAATTTTTAAAGTTAAATCAGGAGTCCGTTGGTTTTGAGACCGTTAATTCGAAATTTTACTGTATGCATATATATACATACATCCATACATACATATATATATATATATATATATATATATATATATATATATATATATATATATATATATATAAATATATAAATGCCAACACGACATTGATTTAGGAACAACCTAATGTTTGCTCAGTTGATTTCAGCAGAGGATCAAAAAGATTTAGAAAAATCTACTGCTCAATTTCCAAGTCGTTTGCTCCATCTGTTTTGAAATTCAGTATTTGAAAGCCTGGCTTATTAGATCAAATACGACCATTGACAGAAATAGGAAAGACACAGCTATCTCAGCCACGTTAGTTCAGTTTTAATATATATATATATATATATATATATATATATATATATATATATATATATATATATATATATATGTGTGTGTGTTAGAATTTTTCGAGAAAGGATACCTCTATCGAAATTTCTGACATCGCTCTATCTGAAAAAAAAAAAATTAAAAAATCCATCTTCCTGCTTCTCAACGCCTGTTCTTTCCCACCCTCTAAATATCAACAACTCCACATCTTTCTCCTCCCCTCAGATCTGTAATCCATTTTCCCCTAAATCTTTTACTCATCTTTCCCTCTTCTTTCGTCACTGTTATTTCCGGTTTATAATTTTGATGTTGTTCTCGATTGAATTTAACAGACGACATTATCGTATGCCTGTATCTGGCACTCACAGCCGCCATTTCCTGTCCAATATATATACAGCCGTTTTCACCCAGCATTTCTCGGAAAGACTTTAATTCAAAAAGCTGTTACTTTGATTATCTCTATAGAAATTTTATTGTTACGTCTTCCAAGATTTTCTTCAGTACATTTTGGTCGTGACGCAACTTCCTGATGGCTAAATACTTGTGAGGATATTCTTGTCATTAATATTATTTTATATTTCTTCAGCTCGTTAGATTTGAAACAGTGCGTTTTGGTTCCCATTTACAAGAGCCAAGGTTCAATGTATACTTAAGGCACATTAGAACAGCTTTTCTGCGTTTGAACAAATAACAAAAAGAAATAGTTTGCATAGATATATTAATGAAAGAATGTCCGTAACCTGATAAAGTTATTAGCTGGATTTTGAACAGAAAACTTTACTGTATAATTTGCGTTCTTTTTATAAAAGTATTGTGCAACCAATACAAGGCCAAATAGTCGCTCAGGCTAGAAGCGTACTGAATGATTTTGCTATAAGTGCATGCAAGAAGAAAAATAATACGTGTAAATTATGAAGATAAATAACGGTTAATCTTATACTTGAAAATCACAGTGATCGGATAAGCGTCCTTTCAGGAATCTGTTCCACATTGTAACACTTCTGGGAAAGAAGTACTCTAAGAGGAACTTCCTCTTAACCAATGGAATAGAGAAGGAAGATGGGTATCTCGACCATATGTACGTGGCATATATATATATATATATATGTATGTATTTGCTTAAATATATATATATGTGTGTGTGTGTGTGTGTGTGTGTGTGTGTGTGTGTGTGTGTGTGTGTGTGTGTGTGTGTGTGTGTGTGTGAAAAATATATAGAAAATAGGAAAGAACTCGTTAGGTAAATAATCCAAAGTTCTTTAGTATTTTTATTATTTTTTTTAAATAGTCCTCGATACAAAAGTAGAGCATATATATAATTATTTATTTAAAAATATGATTCCAACACGCTACATAAGAGTTCTCATGTTTCAAAACAAGAGCCAAAAACTTCAATATAATTATTTGAATTTTCGGCTCTTGTTTTGAAACATGAGAACTTTTAAGCGTGTTGAAATCATATTTTAAATAAATAATTATATATATATATATATATATATATATATATATATATATATATATATATTATGCAGTGTTATATTAGAATATGCTCATACCCACTACAAAACTGTGCAACTTGTTTCAACGTTTAAAAATTTTAATTTTCGAGAATTATCGAGCAAGAACCCGACTAGAATTGGAATTCCTATCTTTAATAGAGGGGTAATGAATGAGGTTGTTGTAAAGGCATACAGGGGGGAAGTAAGAGGTGCATATTATAAGGATATGTAGGATAGATAGAGGTTGAACCTAGACTTGAAGTGGTTAAAACGTAGCAATTAGGAAAGTTTGTTCCTCGAGATAAATGTTCTTGGGGAAGACGCTGCCGGAGTGGAACGGCATTAGCTTGGTTATATTTAAAATAGGGTAACGGTATCTTTTCGGACCGAGATTTGACTTAAATAGCGATGACCAGATCTTTACTGTCAAGAATTACACTACGATCACCAAGTGGATTTTTTTTTCCTTTTCCAATGTAAATAAAGTGATAAACTGTATCTGACGCCATTTCTTCTTCTTTGTGTTTCGTTGGCCCACCCCCAAGTCTTATGATCTTAGGACGGATAGGTTTCTTTCTCTTGCTCCAGACTCTTGATATAAACAACCCTTGTAATATAAGCCGATAGCTGTTGAAAAACAACAAACTGCGAACGATATTGGCTTCTCTTGGTCAGACCGCAAATGTCCGAATGCCGGAGTGACCTGTACATTAAATGAAAACCCAGTGATTGCTTTTACTTTGTTTTATCTTCACTTAGGAGAGATTGAAAACATTTTGATAAGTAATAAACTTCTACGACTACTACTACGACTACTATTACTGTTACTACCACCAACAACATTACTACTACTATTATCACCGCCATGATTACTACTACTAATACTACCACCACTACTGCTACTACTACAACTACTACTACCATCGGCGCCGTTTAGTTTATTACAAAGCCACTCTAAAAGCGCTGATTTCCGCCAGATTATTGAAGTTAAGCATCAATGACCATGCTCAGTATTTAGGTGGGTGATCATTATTTTAATGTTAAAATCCATTCAATACACGTCTCGTGAACCACTCAAGGTTGCGGGTTATAGTCAGTAAAGATCTGGATGAGGTGGTGATATGAATTGAAGTAGGATAAGGGTATGAGGATAAGGAGGAAAGATGATTGTTCGTTGACTTAAAGAGGTCAGAACTGAAGGATTGTATATACTCGTGTATAAGCCGACTTCATGTATAGTACGATCCTTGAATGTTTTTTAATGAATTTCTCCCCCTCCCAAAAAATCCCCAAAATTAACTGCATATAGTGCAATCAGTGACTGAAAATGTATGATTTTTAACCTCTTCAAAAAAATTACCCGTGTATAGTGCGACCCCCTATTTCTGACGTAAAAATACTGCTAAAATCCGGAGGAAGCCTTTATCTTAATAAACGTCCAAGGTAAGGAGTCTTATTGACATTGAAACCGTTACAGCTTGGTGACTCCTTAAACTACAGAATTACTCCTTAACACACAAACAGCGAATCCGAGGAAGAATTATTCTGCAAGACTTTACAATCCAAGTCGTTAAGATTTCTGATTTCTTGCCAGAAATTTACGAAATTTTATGGCAACCTTACAGACTTTTATGGATAGAATGATGAAAAGCATTACAAAGGCATTGTTTATATTCTCTTTGGTAAGCTCTTTCTCTTTATGTAAATTTTCTTTCTCAAAGGTTTATATTGAGATTTTCTCTTTTTTAAGTTTATTAATCATAGAATAAATTTATTTTTTAATTCATTATTATTGATAAATTTGGGTGTTTTGTATTTATTCATTTGTTATTAAGTTTAGTTCGTTGTGGTCATGCGTGTATTTCGCGAGATCTATGGGAGGAAAGATTTCGCTTGAAAGCACGAAATTTGGCCTCTTCGGGACCAATAAATTAAGCTGTGCCAGGCTAAACGGTAGCTCCGTCTTCCCTGAGGGACGCAAGTTCGATTCCTGTGGGGGAGCGCAAATTTTTCTTAAATAAGATTTCTCGAACATTCAGGCCGGTAGACGAAAATAAATAAATAAACGAAGCGTCTACTTAAATACGAGCATCAACTAAAAATAACGTTCAAAACGATGAAACTCTGTCAGATTAATAAAAAAAAACCCTATTCTAATATATATACATATATATATATATATATATATATATATATATATATATATATATATATATATATGCAAATATATGGATATAGATCCGACAGTATGAGGAAAATATACGGAAAAAACAAACAAAAATCCTTATATGCAATTATTCTGTTTTAATGTTAATATAATGTCAACGTCGGACGTTTCGGTCGAATAAATACTCAAATTTTAGGAATGCGTTTTCACAGCGCCGCCCACGTGACGACAACGTGACCATGTTTAAAAGGAACGCTGATCTTATAAAACTTTCAGTTATCTGTTTGGATAAGTCTTGTTCTTATTTACATCGTCTTTGTCATGTTGTATTGATAATGTTAATCATATTTTATGAATATGTCCTGAAGATGGTTTATTAGACCGAAACGTCCGACGTTGACATTATATTAACATTAAAACAGCATAATTGCATATGAGGATTTTTGTTTGTTTTTCCGTATATTTTTCATCATATATATATATATATATATATATGTTTGTGTGTGTGTGTGTGTGTGTGTGTGCAGGGTGAATAAATTGTCGTCTAAATTACGAAGAAATGAAAATAACATGTGACATCTCATTTTAACATCTCTACCAAAATTACACAAAATTACCTCGAGATACTAAAGAGTAAATTTATTCAATAAAATCGTCATTGGCGTCAACCACGGCCTCCAGATATGACTTCAGAATCTCCTGCATCTCTTCTGGATGGTCTCCTTGTTTAAGTTGACTGTTGCCATAATCCTTGCCTTCAGTTCATCGTTGCTGTTAAAGGAGATTTGTTGGTTTCTCGCTCAGCTGCGCCCCATACATAATAATCAAGGGGGTAACAGTCTGGGGAGTTAGGTGGCAAGATATAAGGGGTGATGTGGTCGCAAAAATTGTCTGACAGTCATGACTTGGTTCTCCTTCTTGTGTTGCATAGTGCAGTGTCCTGTTGCGAGACATAGGGTCTTCTATCCACCACCCTCTTGACACAGAGTAGCACTTGATGTAGGCCTCCATATTGAGTGAGGCCTTGTGGGAAGAATAATGAAGGCATAACGTCGCCATCAATAGTGCTCACTCCAAACATCATAAGATTCACTGGATATTTGGTTCTCATCACTATCGGTACATCTTTTGGCAACACAGTATGCTCTGCGTTATCCTCAGATTGACGCCCAAACACTCTGAAATGTTCGTATTGGAGCTTCTGGCGCTTTCCTAAGCAGCACAGCACGCTGTTTTCGAATTTCTGACAGATTGAATTGGGTCATGGGTCTCTTTTTCTAACAGACGGCGCCCAACTGATCCTACTATACCGTACAGACGATAACATTAAAAACAAACAACGCGCATGCGCAAAAAAAATATAAAATGGTGGCAATTTACTCATCGTACCATGTATATATAAGAAAACCATTAATATATTTATCTCAAGGGACATACATTTTTGACAGTCATTTTCAAAGTTTAATCTCACAGATCACATGATTTTTTCGATGCTAAGTTCCAGATTTTGGTACTTAATGTGACGTTTATTGTATGTTTGTCAATCACTCTGGTGTATGTAATAAATATTAGGATAATAATTCGATCTTTTTTCCTCTTACTATACATCTTCCCTGTAAGTATCTCGATTATTTACGCAATTTTGCTTACATGGCTTTGCTAAATTTCGAATCTATCTTGGTCGGCCTTATTTAAGCTGAAAACGAAATTCGGTCGAGTTTTCACGTTATGAAAATTGTACAATGATAGCGCGCTTTGATTTGGTGATCACAAATGCTTTTATTCGAAGTAATAACAATGCTGATGATGGCAATGAGGGTTGTCTGCGTTTGAAAGGATTACAAGTCGGGGTGGATGAGGTTGCTGGCGTGTAAAGGGGCGAGAATCACCGCAGTTGTGACGGCGAGACAAGTAATCAAGGAAATGGAAGAAGATGGCGGTGATGATGATAACGCTAGCAATGTAGATGGCGCTGTTCACAAGGGAAAGAACGCTGGTATTAATGGCTATAGGAGTAAGGATCCTGATTGAGGCCGTAAGGTTATAGGGGAGAGAAGATGATAGAAAATAGAAATAATAATAGTTTGGGCGATGGGAATGGTGTTGATTGTGATGGATGGGTTTACGAAGGCTGCATCGTGACGATGGTATCGGTGAAAAGGAGAGGTTGGTAGTTCTTGTGCCAGTACTAGAAAGAATGAAAATATTGAAAGTAGTGATGAGCTGGTCGTGTTTAGAGATAACTGGGAAGCATATTAACAGAGGATGACACGGAATTGGGAAGGCGAATTGAGATAGCGGAAGTTGCCTTCCAAAAGCCAACCAAAGTATTACGAAATAGAAACATTTTGTTAGAAACAAGAAGAATACAGAACATTTTATGTAAGATCAGTCTTGCTCTATGACAGTGAATGCTGGACAATCTTCTCACAGATGAAGAAGAGACTTGAGGCAACAGAAATGTGGTTCTACAGAAGGATGTTGAGAATACCATTGACTGAACATGTGAGCAACGACGAAGGTCTAGAAACAAAGGCAACTAAAAGGACACATACCTAACATCAGGAATAGACAGTTGACATTTCTGGGACACATAATGAGAAAGGAGGGCTTGGAAAATTTAATACTCACAGGACAGATTGGAGGCAAGGGGGATAGAGGAAAATAACGGACAACCTACGGACGTACTTGAGCGAATGGATGGCGGATTAGGTTTTGAAAGAGATGGCAAAAAGACAAACGTTATTAAGAACAAAAAAAGGACAGGATATTGTGGAGAACCATGATCAGCAACGTCCTGAAGAAACACGGAACATATAAGTAATACTAATCATAGTAGATTGTACTGTTTGTCATAATAGTGATGTAGTTTCTTTTTCTAATTCCGCTTGGTACTACCAGGTGCTGTAAGCTTGGAAGTGCAGGTGGTGATAATGGTCTGGAATTCTTAATCGGAAAAGCAATGTTCTAATTCCCATTAGTTTCGTTATATTCATTTACGCGCAAATATCCTTGGCAGAGGTGTTAATCCATATTTTCACCCGGCTCCAGCTATGGCTTAATTATTAAGACTTGTATCACTATTCAATTATTATCTCAAAAAAAGAATTCTTACAATCTAAAAATATTTTCTGGCTTTGAAGAACCTGCAAGGGTTTCATAAGTCGTAAAAAGCAAATCAGTTAATCTAATGCTGCTTGTTTATTCATTCCTTAACGCGTGCGTTACGCCCTGTATCTCATGAAAAAATAATAATGGACTATGCCGCGTTTTGACCGTGAGGAAAGACAAAAAAGACATATCCGAGGCGCTGTTTAATTACGCTGAGAAAAAAGAAACAGGCGATAGTGACCTCATACGTTTAACGTATGTTTCTTTGAAACTAAAAAAAAACTGTCAATTTTTAAGTATTTTCTTACTACTTTAAATACTCTACGTTCATATTTGTAGTGATTTTCTTGACGTAGGTGAGATGTGGCACAAGACAGTAAATATGGAACCCCCAATGAGGATTGAACTATTTTGTTTGTTTTTTTGGTTTTGTTTTCATTTTTGTTTGTTTTTGTTTTTTGTTTTTTTTATTTAATTCACCCAGCACAAGGCCCAAGAGCCACTTAATGTAGATTATGCGATATGAACGTAGGAGAAAGTAGAAGGTTGAGATTGCAAGGATATTGCGGATAAATTATTGATTCAAGACTTGAAGGGGTTATAGCGTTCGAGGAAGCATCTCAAGGTACAGAAGAAGCTTTGTTTGTGGAACGCCCTTCTTAACAAATAATTAAGTAAATAATGACGGTGGTTCAACCATGTTGGCATAGCAAAATGGGTCTTGACTGGAAAGATACCAGGTGGTGGGACTAATGAATAAAGCTCGTCTGAACATTTGTCATGGAAACAGCTATAGAGTAACGACAGGCCTATGACGCTGCATCTTTACAAAGGGGTTGTAAATGTTTAAAATAATTCATCGCCCACAGGGCTGTGTACACGATTTTGAACTCAAAATGGACAGTAAGGACTGAGCAGCTTCAGCCCAGATATGGCAATAATCCAATTTTCGTAAAGATAAAGCGTGTTATTTTACCCAAAAGTCTTTAGGGAAGGCAGGAAACGGAAGAGATGGAATCATGCTATCAAGACGGATTAAAACCAAACATGATGGGTGATATAATGGAATAACCTGTCACCCCCATGAGTGACTACACTGTAAGTAGTAACTACCTATAAGTATCTATAAGTCAACGGACTACAGAATTTAGCTGAAATCTTTTTCGACTGGGCTGGTCAAACTCTCTGCATCTGGACAGAGAAGGACCCGGACAAGGCTATGCCGAAGGGCAGAGTCTCGTTCGAGGATGTAGGGAAGACTACATTAAATTCGGCCATGTGCCACATGTAACTGCGTGGGGCAGTTGCTAGATACTCTAGATGAAATATTTTCAGCTGTATTGTCAAACTCTCTGCCTTCGGGCAGAGAGTTACCCAGACGTGGTTATACTATAATAACCTGGCCTCCCCTATTATAAGCATGGGTTTTATGCATAACGCAGGAGTATGAGAGGCTAGAGTAATTATAAGTCAGTTATGTGCAATGCGTGATGAACGATTAGACGATCTTATATCTTTCAATACATGACTGACAAGGCAGATTTTTTCCGCAGTAGGTTGCCATTTCTTTCTGCTGTAGACCAGTTTCCATCCAAGGCTAAAGAAGTCGGTCTATCTTGCGATTTAACCTATAGTTGGAGTGGGAAGGAGACGAGGATTCATATCTTTCCCACGTGAATGCAAGGGATTCGACTAGATATTCGAACTCGGCTCTACGATTCATCAATCCGAGACGCTACCCATTACTCCACCGTGCCTCCTCCACGGAATCAGCAAACTCTATTTTGTCTCGTATAGATTCATTTGACTGAGAAAGAGATTTTTTATTTTTGCTGTTGTGGTTGTAGCCAATTGTAATATAATTGAAATTTTCCCCAATCGTAAGCATGCACAAAACGGAAAGTACTGACGCGATAGAATTTTTTAAATGGAAATTCGGAATCAACGTACTCGATTTTATAGAGTAGCTGTTATTTTGAAAAATTAATCTTGTAGTAACCCAATTGCAATATAATAGTTCTGATTCTAATTAAGTATTCTTTTTGGTTCTGATTCAAATTCAGTGTTCTTTTGGTTCTGATTCTAATTAAAAGTGTTCTTTTTTGGTTAAGTGTTTTTTTTCTGGTTCTGATTCTAATTAAGTGTTTTTTTGGTTCTGATTCTAATTAAGTGTTCTTTTTTGGTTCTGATTCTAATTAAATTGTTCTTTTGGTTCTGATTCTAATTAAGTGTTCTTTTTTTGGTTAAGTGTTCTTTTTGGTTCTGATTCTAATTAAGTGTTCTTTTTTGGTTCTGATTCTAATTAAGTGTTCTTTTTTGGTTCTGATTTCTTTTTCTTTTTTGTTCTGATTCTAATTAAGTGTTCTTTTTTGGTTCTGATTCTAATTAAGTGTTCTTTTTGGTTAAGTGTTCTTTTTTGGTTCTGATTCTAAATTAAGTGTACTTTTTGGTTCTTTTGATTCTAATTAAGTGTTCTTTTTTTGGTTAAAGTTTCTTTTTGATTCTAATTAAAATGTTCTTTTGGTTCTGATTCTAATTAAGTGTTCTTTTGGTTCTGATTCTAATTAAGTTTCTTTTTGGTTCTGGTTCTTTTTTGGTTCTGATTCTAATTAAGTGTTCTTTTTGGTTCTAGTGTTTAATTTTGGTTCTTTTTCTAATTAAGTGTTCTTTTTGGTTCTGATTCTAATTAAGTGTTCTTTTTTGGTGTTCTTTTTTTGGTTCTGATTCTAATTAAGTGTTCTTTTTGGTTAAGTGTTCTTTTTTGGTTCTGATTCTAATTAAGTGTTCTTTTTTTGGTTAAGTGTTCTTTTTGGTTCTGATTCTAATTAAAACATCTTTTTGGTTCTGATTTCTAATTAGGAAATAAAGTGTTCTTTTTGGTTCTGTTCTAATTAAGTGTTCTTTTTGGTTAAGTGTTCTTTTTTGGTTCTCTGATTCTAATTAAGTGTTCTTTTTGGTTCTGATTCTAATTAAAATGTTCTTTTTTTGGTTAGTGTTCTTTTGGTTCTGATTCTAATTATTCTTTTTTAAGTGTTCTTTTGGTTTCTGATTCTAATTAAGTGTTCTTTTTTTGGTTCTGATTCTAATTAAGTGTTCTTTTTGGTTCTGATTCTAATTAAGTGTTCTTTTTGGTTCTGATTCTAATTAAGTGTTCTTTTGGTTCTGATTCTAATTAAGTGTTCTTTTTCTGTTAATTAAGTGTTCTTTTTTGGTTTCTGATTCTAATTAAGTGTTCTTTTGGTTCTGATTCTAATTAAGTGTTCTTTTTTTAGGTTCTGATTCTTCTTTTTGTTCTGATTCTAATTAAGTGTTCTTTTTGGTTCTGATTCTAATTAAAGTGTTCTTTTTGGTTCTGATTCTAATTAAGTGTTCTTTTTTGGTTCTGATTCTCTTTAAGGTTCTTTTTTAGTTTAAGTGTTCTTTTTGGTTCTGATTCTAATTAAGTGTTCTTTTTGGTTTCTGATTCTAATTAAGTGTTCTTTTGGTTAAGTGTTTTTTTGGTTCTTTTTGGTTAAGTGTTCTTTTTGGTTTCTGATTCTAATTTCTTTTGGTTAAGTGTTCTTTTTGTTTCTGATTCTAATTAAGTGTTCTTTTTTGGTTAAGTGTTCTTTTGGTTCTTTCTAATTAAAGTGTTCTTTTTGGTTCTGATTCTAATTAAGTGTTTTTTTTGGTTTTATTCTAATTAAGTGTTCTTTTGGTTCTGATTCTAATTAAGTGTTCTTTTTTTGATTCTAATTAAGTGTTCTTTTTTGGTTCTGATTCTAATTAAGTGTTCTTTTTTTGGTTAAGTGTTCTTTTTGGTTCTGATTCTAATTAAGTTCTTTTTTGGTTCTTTTGGTTCTGATTCTAATTAAAATTCTTCTTTTGGTTCTTTTAATTAAGTGTTCTTTTTGGTTCTGATTCTAATTAAGTGTTCTTTTTGGTTCTGATTCTAATTAAGTGTTCTTTTTTTGGTTCTGATTCTAATTATGTTCTTTTTTTGGTTAAGTGTTCTTTTTGGTTCTGATTCTAATTAAGTGTTCTTTTTGTTCTGATTCTAATTAAGTGTTCTTTTGGTTCTGATTCTAATTAAGTGTTCTTTTTGTTTGATTCCTGTTATTTCTTTTTGGTTCTGATTCTAATTAAGTGTTCTTTTGGTTAAGTGTTCTTTTTTGGTTCTGATTCTAATTAAGTGTTCTTTTGGTTCTGATTCTAATTAAGTGTTCTTTTTTGGTTCTGATTCTAATTAAGTTCTTTTTTTTTGGTTCTGATTCTAATTAAGTGTTCTTTTTTGGTTCTGATTCTAATTAAGTGTTCTTTTTGGTTCTGATTCTAATTAAGTGTTCTTTTTGGTTCTGATTCTAATTAAGTGTTCTTTTTCTAATTAAGTGTTCTTTTTGGTTCTGATTCTAATTAAGTGTTCTTTTTTGGATTCTAATTAAGTGTTCTTTTTTTGGTTCTGATTCTAATTAAATTGTTCTTTTTTGGTTTCTGATTCTAATTAAGTGTTCTTTTTTTGGTTCTGATTCTTTTAAGTTGGTTCTGATTCTTTTTGGTTCTGATTCTAATTAAGTGTTCTTTTTGGTTCTGATTCTAATTAAGTGTTCTTTTTGGATTCTAATTAAGTGTTCTTTTTTTTAAGTGTTCTTTTTTGGTTCTGATTCTGGTTAAGTGTTCTTTTTGGTTCTGATTCTAATTAAAGTGTTCTTTTTGGTTCTGATTCTAATTAAGTGTTCTTTTTTTAAGTTCTTTTTGATTCTAATTAAGTGTTCTTTTTGGGTTCTTTTTTGGTTCTAATTAAGTGTTCTTTTGGTTGGTTCTGATTCTAATTAAGTTTTTCTTTTTGTTAGTGTTCTTTTTGGTTCTGATTCTAATTAAGTGTTCTTTTGGTTCTGATTCTAATTAAAATGTTCTTTTGGTTCTGATTCTAATTAAGTGTTCTTTTTGGTTAAGTGTTCTTTTTGGTTTCTGATTCTAATTAAGTGTTCTTTTGGTTTCTGATTCTAATTAAATGTTCTTTTGGTTTTCTGATTCTAATTAAGTGTTCTTTTTTTGGTTAAGTGTTCTTTTTGGTTCTGATTCTAATTAAGTGTTCTTTTTTTTGGTTCTGTTCTTTTTGGTTCTTTATTCTAATTAAAGTGTTCTTTTGGTTCTGATTCTAATTAAGTGTTCTTTTGGTTCTGATTCTAATTAAGTGTTCTTTTTTTAAGTTCTGATTCTAATTTTGGTTCTGATTCTAATTAAGTTCTTTTGGTTCTGATTCTAATTAAGTGTTCTTTTTTTGGTTCTGATTCTAATTAAGTGTTCTTTTGGTTCTGGATTCTAATTAAGTGTTCTTTTGGTTCTGATTCTAATTAAATTGTTCTTTTTGGTTAAGTGTTCTTTTTGGTTCTGATTCTAATTAAGTGTTCTTTTTGGTTTCTGATTCTAATTAAGTGTTCTTTTTGGTTCTGATTCTAATTAAGTGTTCTTTTTTGGTTCTGATTCTAATTAAGTGTTCTTTTTTTGGTTCTGATTCTAATTAAGTGTTCTTTTTTGGTTCTGATTCTAATTAAAGTTCTTTTGGTTCTGATTCTAATTAAGTGTTCTTTTTTGTTTTTCTAATTAAGTGTTCTTTTGGTTCTGATTCTAATTAAGTGTTCTTTTGGTTCTGATTCTAATTAAGTGTTCTTTTTTCTTTTTGGTTCTGGATTCTAATTAAGTGTTCTTTTTGGTTCTGATTCTAATTAAGTGTTCTTTTTGGTTAAGTGTTCTTTTTAAGTTTCTGATTCTAATTAAGTGTTCTTTTTTGGTTCTGATTCTAATTAAGTGTTCTTTTTTGGTTCTGATTCTAATTAAGTGTTCTTTTTGGTTAAATTTCTTTTTGGTTCTGATTCTAATTAAGTGTTCTTTTTTGGTTCTGATTCTAATTAATTAAGTGTTCTTTTTGGTTCTGATTCTAATTAAGTGTTCTTTTGGTTCTGATTCTAATTAAGTGTTCTTTTGGTTAAGTGTTCTTTTTGATTCTAATTAAATTATTCTTTTGGTTCTGATTCTTTTGTTCTTTTTTGGTTAGAGTTTTGGTTCTGATTCTAATTTAAGTGTTCTTTTTTAGTTCTGATTCTAATTAAGTGTTCTTTTTTTCTGATTCTAATGTTCTTTTGGTTCTGATTCTAATTAAGTGTTCTTTTTGGTTCTGATTCTAATTAAGTGTTCTTTTTTGTTAAGTGTTCTTTTTGGTTCTGATTCTAATTAAGTGTTCTTTTTGGTTCTGATTCTAATTAAGTGTTCTTTTTAGTTCTGATTCTAATTAAGTTTTCTTTTTTGGTTAAGTGTTCTTTTTGGTTCTGGTTCTAATTAAGTGTTCTTTTTTGGTTCTGATTCTAATTAAGTGTTCTTTTTTGGTTCTGATTCTAATTAAGTGTTCTTTTGGTTCTGATTCTAATTAAGTGTTCTTTTTTGGTTAAGTGTTCTTTCTTCTTAATTTGTTCTTTTGGTTCTGATTCTAATTAAGTTTCTTTTTGGTTAAAGTGTTCTTTTTGGTTCTGATTCTAATTAAGTGTTCTTTTTTCTTTTTTTTTTTTGGTTCTGATTCTAATTAAGTTTCTTTTTTGGTTTAGTGTTCTTTTTTGGTTCTGATTCTAATTAAGTGTTCTTTTTTTTGGTTCTGATTCTAATTAAAGTGTTCTTTTTAGTTCTGATTCTAATTAAGTGTTCTTTTGGTTCTGATTCTAATTAAGTGTTCTTTTTGGTTCTGATTCTAATTAAGTGTTCTTTTGGTTCTGATTCCAATTAAGTGTTCTTTTTGTTTCTGATTCTAATTTAGTGTTCTTTTGGTTCTGATTCTAATTAAGTGGTTCTTTCTTTAAGTGTTCTTTTTTCTAGTTCTGATTCTAATTAAGTGTTCTTTTTTAAGTGTTCTTTTTTGGTTCTTCTTTCTAATTAAGTGTTCTTTTTGGTTCTGATTCTGATTCTAATTAAGTGTTCTTTTTGGTTCTGATTCTAATTAAGTGTTCTTTTGGTTCTGATTCTAATTAAGTGTTCTTTTTGGTTCTGATTCTAATTAAGTGTTCTTTTTTGGTTAAGTGTTCTTTTTGGTTCTGATTCTAATTAAGTTTCTTTTTGGTTCTGATTCTAATTAAGTGTTCTTTTTAGTTCTGATTCTAATTAAATTGTTCTTTTTTTGTTAAGTGTTCTTTTTGGTTCTGATTCTAATTAAGTGTTCTTTTGGTTCTGATTCTAATTAAGTGTTCTTTTTTGGTTCTGATTCTAATTAAGTGTTCTTTTTTGATTAAGTGTTCTTTTTGGTTCTGATTCTAATTATTCTTTTGGTTCCGATTCTAATTAAGTGTTCTTTTTGGTTAAGTTAAGTGTTCTTTTTGGTTCTGATTCTAATTAAATTCTTTTTTGGTTAAGTGTTCTTTTGGTTCTGATTCTAATTAAGTGTTCTTTTTTTTGGTTCTGATTCTAATTAAGTGTTCTTTTGGTTCTGATTCTAATTAAGTGTTCTTTTTTGGTTCTGATTCTAATTAAGTTAAGTGTTCTTTTTGGTTCTGATTCTAATTAAATTGTTCTTTTTTGTCTAAGTGTTCTTTTTGATTCTAATTAAGTGTTCTTTTTTGGATTCTAATTAAGTGTTCTTTTTTGGTTCTGATTCTAATTAAAATGTTCTTTTTTGGTTAGAAAGTGTTCTTTTGGTTCTGATTCTAATTAAGTGTTCTTTTTGGTTCTGATTCTAATTAAATTGTTCTTTTTGGTTAGAGTGTTCTTTTTGGTTCTGATTCTAATTAAGTGTTCTTTTTTGGTTAGAGTGTTCTTTTTGGTTCTGATTCTAATTAAGTGTTCTTTTTTGGTTCTGATTCTAATTAAGTGTTCTTTTTTGGTTCTGATTCTAATTAAGTGTTCTTTTTGGTTCTGATTCTAATTAAGTGTTCTTTTTTGGTTCTGATTCTAATTAAGTGTTCTTTTTTGGTTAAAGTGTTCTTTTTGGTTTCTGATTCTAATTAGAGTGTTCTTTTTGGTTCTGATTCTAATTAAGTGTTCTTTTTTGGTTTCTTTTTTGGTTCTGATTCTAATTAAGTGTTCTTTTTGGTTAAGTGTTCTTTTTGGTTCTGATTCTAATTAAGTGTTCTTTTTGGTTTGATTCTTTTTAAGTTTTCTTTTTGGTTCTAATTAGTGGTTCTGATTCTTTAAGTGTTCTTTTTGATTCTGATTCTAATTAAGTGTTCTTTTTGGTTGTGTTCTTTTTTGGTTCTGATTCTAATTAAGTGTTCTTTTTTGGTTCTGATTCTAATTAAATTAATTATGTTTTTTGGTTAAGTTTCTTTTTTGGTTCTGATTCTAATTAAGTGTTCTTTTGGTTTAAGTTCTTTTTTTGGTTCTGATTCTAATTAAGTGTTCTTTTTGGTTTAAGTGATTCTTTTGGTTCTTTTGGTTAAGTGTTCTTTTTGGTTTCTGATTCTAATTAAGTGTTCTTTTGGTTCTGATTCTAATTAGGTTGGTTAAGTTTCTTTTGGTTCTGATTCTAATTAAGTGTTCTTTTTGGTTCGATTCTAATTAAGTGTTCTTTTGGTTCTGATTCTAATTAAAGTGTTCTTTTTGGTTAAAGTGTTCTTTTTAGTTCTGATTCTAATTAAGTGTTCTTTTTTCTGGTTTCTTTTTTGTTTCTTTTTTTGGTTCCAATTCTAATTAAGTGTTCTTTTTGGTTAAGTGTTCTTTTTGGTTCTGATTCTAATTAAGTGTTCTTTTGGTTCTGATTCTAATTAAGTGTTTCTTTTTGGTTCTGATTCTAATTAAGTGTTCTTTTTAATTTAAGTGTTCTTTTGGTTCTGATTCTAATTAAGTGTTCTTTTTTGGTTCTGATTCTAATTAAGATGTCTTTTTTTGGTTCTTTCTGGTTAAGTGTTCTTTTTTGGTTCTGATTCTAATTAGTTTCTTTTGGTTAAGTGTTCTTTTTGGTTCTGATTCTAATTAAGTGTTCTTTTTGGTTCTTTTCTAATTAAGTGTTCTTTTTTTAAAGGTTCTTTTTGATTCTAATTAAGTGTTCTTTTTTGGTTCTGATTCTAATTAAGTGTTCTTTTTTGGTTAGAAGTGTTCTTTTTTGGTTCTGATTCTAATTAATGTTCTTTTTGGTTCTTTTTGGTTCTGATTCTAATTAAGTGTTCTTTTTTCTGATTCTAATTAAGTGTTCTTTTTGGTTAAGTGTTTCTTTTTGGTTCTGATTCTAATTAAGTGTTCTTTTGGTTCTGATTCTAATTAAGTGTTCTTTTTGGTTGATTCTAATTAAATTGTTCTTTTTTGGTTAAGTGTTCTTTTTTTTCTGATTCTAATTAAGTGTTCTTTTGGTTAAGTGTTCTTTTTTGGTTCTGATTCTAATTATGTTCTTTTTTGGTTCTGATTCTAATTAAGGTTCTTTTTTGGTTAAGTTCTTTTTTGGTTCTGATTCTGATTAAGTGTTCTTTTTGGTTAAAGTGTTTCTTTTGGTTCTGATTCTAATTAAGTGTTCTTTTGGTTCTGATTCTAATTAAGTTCTTTTGTTCTTTTGGTTCTGATTCTAATTAAGTGTTCTTTTTGGTTAAAGTGTTCTTTTGGTTCTGATTCTAATTAAGTGTTCTTTTTGGTTCTGATTCTTTTGGTTTAGTGTTCTAATTAAATTAAAGTGTTCTTTTTTGGTTCTGATTCTAATTAAGTGTTCTTTTGGTTCTTTTTTGGTTCTGATTTCTAATTAAGTGTTCTTTTGGTTCTGATTCTAATTAAGTGTTCTTTTTGGTTCTGATTCTAATTAAGTGTTCTTTTGGTTAAGGTTCTTTTTGATTCTAATTAAATGTTCTTTTGGTTTCTGATTCTAATTAAGTGTTCTTTTTGGTTAAGTGTTCTTTTGGTTCTGATTCTAATTAAAGTGTTCTTTTTTTGGTTCTGATTCTAATTAAGTGTTCTTTTGGTTCTGATTCTAATTAAGTGTTCTTTTTTGGTTAAGTGTTCTTTTTGGTTCTGATTCTAATTAAGTGTTCTTTTGGTTAAGTGTTCTTTTTGGTTCTGATTCTAATTAAGTGTTCTTTTTTGGTTTCTGATTCTAATTAAGTGTTCTTTTTGGTTCTGATTCTAATTAAGTGTTCTTTTTTGGACTTTCTAATTAAGTGTTCTTTTTGGTTCTGATTCTAATTAAATTGTTCTTTTTTACAGTTCTTTTTTTGGTTCTGATTCTAATTAAGTGTTCTTTTTGGTTTAAGTTCTAATTAAGTTTCTTTTTTGGTTAGATTCTTCTTTTTCTTTTGGTTCTGATTCTAATTAAGTGTTCTTTTTGGTTAAGTGTTCTTTTTGGTTCTAATTAAGTGTTCTTTTGGTTCTGGTTCTAATTAAGTGTTCTTTTTTAAGTTTAAGTTCTTCTTTTGGTTTCTGATTCTAATTAAGTGTTCTTTTTTGGTTCTGATTCTAATTAAGTGTTCTTTTTAATTAAAGTGTTCTTTTTTTGGTTCTGATTCTAATTAAGTGTTCTTTTTGGTTCTGATTCTAATTAAGTGTTCTTTTTAATTAAAATGTTCTTTTTGGTTCTGATTCTAATTAAGTGTTCTTTTGGTTAGTGTTCTTTTTTGGTTCTGATTCTAATTAAGTGTTCTTTTTTGGTTCTTTTGGTTAATTGTTCTTTTTGGTTAAAGTGTTCTTTTTTAAAGTGGTTCTGATTCTAATTAAGTGTTCTTTTTTTGGTTCTGATTCTAATTAAGTGTTCTTTTTGGTTCTGATTCTAATTAAGTGTTCTTTTGGTTCTTTTTTGATTCTAATTAAATGTTAAGTGTTCTTTTGGTTTCTGATTCTAATTAAGTGTTCTTTTGGTTCTGATTCTAATTAAAGTGTTCTTTTTTGGTTTCTGATTCTATTTAAGTGTTCTTTTTTTGGTTCTGATTCTAATTAAGTGTGTTCTTTTGGTTCTGATTCTAATTAAGTGTTCTTTTTTTGGTTCTGATTCTAATTAAGTGTTCTTTTTTTGGTTAAAGTGTTCTTTTGGTTCTGATTCTAATTAAGTGTTCTTTTGGTTCTGATTCTAATTAAGTGTTCTTTTTGATTAAGTTTCTTTTTGGTTCTGATTCTAATTAAGGTGTTCTTTTTGGTTCTTTTTGGTTATGTTCTTTTTTGGTTCTGATTCTAATTAAGTGTTCTTTTTGGTTCTGATTCTAATTAAGTGTTCTTTTTTTGGTTAAGTGTTCTTTTTGGTTCTGATTCTAATTAAGTTTCTTTTTGGTTCTGATTCTAATTAAGTGTTCTTTTTTGGTTAAGTGTTCTTTTTGGTTCTGATTCTAATTAAAGTGTTCTTTTTTCTGATTCTAATTAAGTTTCTTTTTGGTGATTCTAATTAAGTGTTCTTTTTTGGTTCTGATTCTAATTAAGTGTTCTTTTTGGTTCTGATTCTACAATTAAAGTGTTCTTTTTGGTTCTGATTCTAATTAAAATTTCTTTTTTTCTGATTCTAATTAAAGTCTTTTTGGTTCTGATTCTAATTAAGTGTTCTTTTTTGGTTGATTCTTTTTTTGGTTCTTTCTAATTAAGTGTTCTTTTTGGTTAAGTGTTCTTTTGGTTCTTTTGGTAATTGTTCTTTTTTTCTGATTCTAATTAAGTGTTCTTTTTGGTTCTGATTCTAATTAAGTGTTCTTTTTGGTTTGTTTTGGTTCATTCTGATTAGAAAGTAAGTGTTCTTTTTGGTTCTGATTCTAATTAAAGTGTTCTTTTTGGTTAAAGTGTTCTTTTTGGTTCTGATTCTAATTAAATGTTCTTTTGGTTCTGATTCTAATTAAGTGTTCTTTTGGTTCTGATTCTAATTAAGTGTTCTTTTGTTTTAAGTGTTCTTTTTTTCCTGATTCTAATTAAGTGTTCTTTTGGTTCTGATTCTAATTAAGTGTTCTTTTGGTTCTGATTCTTTTTAAGTGTTCTTTTTGGTTAAGATTCTAATTAAGGTTCTTTTTTGGTTAAGTGTTCTTTTTGGTTCTGATTCTAATTAAGTGTTCTTTTTGGTTCTGATTCTAATTAAGTGTTCTTTTTGGTTGAAGTGTTCTTTTGGTTCTGTTCCCTAATTAAGTGTTCTTTTGGTTCTGATTCTAATTAAGTATTCTTTTTTAAGACCTTTCTAATTAAGTGTTCTTTTTTGGTTCTGATTCTAATTAAATTCTTCTTTTTGGTTAAGTGTTCTTTTGGTTCTGATTCTAATTAAGTGTTCTTTTTTGGTTCTGATTCTAATTAAGTGTTCTTTTTGGTTCTGATTCTAATTAAAGTGTTCTTTTCTAATTAAGTGTTCTTTTTGGTTCTGATTCTAATTAAAGGTTCTTTGGTTCTTTTGGTTCTGATTCTAATTAAGTGTTCTTTTTGGTTCTGATTCTAATTAAGTGTTCTTTTTTGGTAAGTGTTATTTTGGTTCTGATTCTAATTAAGTGTTCTTTTTGGTTCTGTTCTTTTGGTTCTGATTCCCTAAATTAAGTGTTTTGGTTCTGATTCTAATTAAGTGTTCTTTTTGGTTCTGATTCTAATTAAGTGTTCTTTTTGGTTCTGATTCTAATTAAGTGTTCTTTTTAGTTCTGATTCTAATTAAGTGTTCTTTTTGGTTCTGATTCTAATTAAACTGTTCTTTTTTGGTTAAGTTCTTTTTTGGTTCTGATTCTAATTAAGTGTTCTTTTTTGGTTCTGATTCTAATTAAGTGTTCTTTTGGTTCTGATTCTAATTAAGTGTTCTTTTTTGGTTAATGTTCTAATTTTGGTTCTGATTCTAATTAAGTGTTCTTTTTTGGTTCTGATTCTAATTAAGTGTTCTTTTTTTGGTTAAGTGTTATTTTGGTTCTGATTCTAATTTTTTTGGTTCTTTTCTAATTAAGTGTTCTTTTTGGTTCTGATTCTAATTAAGTGTTCTTTTTTCTGTTCTAATTAAAGTGTTCTTTTGGTTCTGATTCTAATTAAGTGTTCTTTTTGGTTAAGTGTTCTTTTTGGTTCTGATTCTAATTAAGTGTTCTTTTTGGTTCTGATTCTAATTAGTGTTCTTTGGTTCTGATTCTAATTAGTGTTCTTTTTGGTTAGAGTGTTCTTTTTGATTCTAATTAAGTGTTCTTTTGGTTTGATTCTAATTAAGTGTTCTTTTTGGTTCTGATTCTAATTAAGTGTTCTTTTTGGTTAAGTGTTCTTTTTTGGTTTCTGATTCTAATTAAGTGTACTTTTTTGGTTTCCTGATTCTAATTAAAGGTTTCTTTTTGGTTCTGATTCTAATTAAGTGTTCTTTTTGGTTAAGTGTTCTTTTTTTGGTTCTGATTTCTGATTAAGTGTTCTTTTGGTTCTGATTCTAATTATGTTTCTTTTTGGTTAAGTGTTCTTTTGATTCTAATTAATTAAGTGTTTCTTTTTGGTTAAGTGTTCTTTTTGGTTTCTGATTCTAATTAAGTGTTCTTTTGGTTTCTGATTCTAATTAAGTGTTCTTTTGGTTTCTAATTCTAATTAAGGTTCTTTTTGTTAAGTGCCTTTTTGTTCTAATTAAAAGTGTTCTTTTTGGTTCTGATTCTAATTAAGTGTTCTTTTAGTTCTGATTCTTTTTTGGTTCTTTTTAATTAAGTGTTCTTTTTGGTTCTGGTTCTAATTAAGTGTTCTTTTGGTTTCTGAAATTAAGTGTTCTTTTTTGGTTCTGATTCTAATTAAAGTGTTCTTTTTTTCTGAGTTCTAGATTGTGTTCTTTTTGGTTCTGATTCTGAATTAAGTGTTCTTTTTGGTTAAGTGTTCTTTTTTGGTTCTGGATTCACAATTAGGGTGTTCTTTTTGGTTCTGATTCTAATTAAGTGTTCTTTTTGGTTTCTGATTCTAATTAGTGTTCTTTTTTGGTTAAGTGTTCTTTTTTTGGTTCTGATTCTAATTAAGTGTTCTTTTTAGGTTCTGATTCTAATTAAATTTCTTTTGGTTCTGATTCTAATTAAGTGATTTTTGGTTGATTTCTTTTTTGGTTCTGATTCTAATTAAGTGTTCTTTTTTTTGGTTAAAGTGTTCTTTTTGGTTTTTCTGATTCTGATTAAGTGTTCTTTTTGGTTCTGATTCTAATTAAGTGTTTTTTGGTTCTGATTCTAATTAAGTGTTCTTTTTTTGGTTAAGTGTTCTTTTGGTTCTGATTCCTAATTAAGTGTTCCTTTTTTTGGTTCTGATTCTAATTAAGTGTTCTTTTTGGTTCTGATTCTAATTAAGTGTTCTTTTTTGGTTAAGGGTTCTTTTTGGTTCCTGATTCTAATTAAGTGTTCTTTTTTGGTTCAGTTCTAATCATGTTTTCTTTTGGTTTCTGATTCTAATTAAGTGTTCTTTTTAGTTCTGATTCTAATTAATTCTTTTTTTTTCTGATTCTAATTAAGTGTTCTTTTTTGGTTAAGTGTTCTTTTTTGGTTTCTGATTCTAATTTAGTGTTCTTTTTTGGTTCTGATTCTAATTAAGTGTACTTTTGGTTTCGGTTCTAATTAAGTGTTCTTTTTTGGTTAAGTGTTCTTTTTGGTTCTGATTCTAAAAATTAAGTGTTCTTTTTGTTCTGATTCTGATTAAGTGTTCTTTTTTGGTTCTGATTCTAATTAAGTGTTCTTTTTGGTTCTTTTTGATTCTAATTAAAGTGTTCTTTTTTTTGGTTCTGATTCTAATTAAGTGTTCTTTTTGGTTAAGTGTTCTTTTGGTTCTGATTCTAATTAAGTGTTCTTTTTTGGTTCTGATTCTAATTAAGTGTTCTTTTTTAGGTTCTGATTCTAATTAAGTGTTCTTTTTGGTTAAGTGTTCTTTTTTGGTTCTGATTCTAATTAAGTGTTCTTTTTTTCTGATTCTGATTAATTAGTGTTCTTTTTGGTTTCTGATTCTAATTAAGTGTTCTTTTTTTGGTTAAGTGTTCTTTTGGTTCTGATTCTAATTAAGTGTTCTTTTGGTTCTTTTTTTTGGTTAAGTGTTCTTTTTTGGTTCTGATTCTAATTAAGTGTTCTTTTGTTTTCTGATTCTGAATTTCTTTGGTTAAGTGTTCTTTTGGTTCTGATTCTAATTAAGTATTCTTTTTTGGTTAAGTGTTCTTTTGGTTCTGATTCTAATTAAGTGTTCTTTTTCTGGTTAAGTGTTCTTTTTGGTTTCTTTTGGTTCTGATTCCTATTCAGTGTTCTTTTTGGTTTGATTCTAATTAAGGTGTTCTTTTTTGGTTCTGATTCTGTTGAAGTGTTCTTTTTTGGTTAAGTGTTCTTTTTGGTTCTGATTCTAATTAAGTGTTCTTTTTTGGTTCTGATTCTAATTAAGGTTCTTTTGGTTCTGATTCTAATTAGAGTGTTTCTTTTTTGGTTAAAGTGTTCTTTTTGGTTCTGATTCTAATTAAGTGTTCTTTTTTTGGTTCTGATTCTAATTAGTGTTCTTTTTGGTTCTGATTCTGAAATTAAGTTTCTTTTTGGTTAAGTGTTCTTTTTTTGGTTTCTGATTCTAATTAAGTATTTCTTTTTTGGTTAAAGTGTTCTTTTGGATTTCTGATTCTAATTAAATTGTTCTTTTGGTTTCTGGATTCTAATTAAGTGTTCTTTTTGGTTCAGATTCCTAATTAAGTGTTCTTTTTGTTAAGTGTTCTTTTTTGGTTCTGATTCTAATTAAGTGTTCTTTTGGTTTCTGATTCTAATTAAGTGTTTTTTTTGGTTCTGATTCTAATTAAGTGTTCTTTTTTGGTTAAGTGTTCTTTTTGGTTTCTGATTCTAATTAAGTGTTCTTTTTGGTTAAGTGTTCTTTTGGTTCTGATTCTAATTAGTGTTCTTTTTTGGTTCTGATTCTAATTAAGTGTTCTTTTGGTTCTGATTCTAATTAAGTGTTCTTTTTGGTTAGGAGTGTTCTTTTTTTCTGATTTTTAATTAGGTTCTTTTTGGTTTCTGATTCTAATTAAGTGTTCTTTTTGGTTCTGATTCTAATTAAGTGTTCTTTTGGTGGTTCTTTTGGTTTCTGATTCTAATTAAGTGTTCTTTTTTGGTTAAGTGTTCTTTTGGTTTTCTGATTCTAATTAAGTGTTCTTTTTGGTTAAGTGTTCTTTTGGTTCTGATTCTAATTAAGTGTTCTTTTTGTTTCTGATTCTAATTAAGTGTTCTTTTTGGTGTTCTTTTGGTTCTGTGGATTCAATTAAGTGTTCTTTTTGTTAAGTGTTCTTTTTGGTTCTGATTCTAATTAAGTGTTCTTTTGGTTCTGATTCTAATTAAGTGTTCTTTTGGTTCTGATTCAATTGGTGTTCTTTTTTGGTTAAAGTGTTCTTTTTTTGGTTCTGATTCTAATTAAGTGTTCTTTTTGGTTTTGATTCTGAAAGTGTTCTTTTGGTGTTCTTTTTTGTTCTGATTCTGATGAAAGTGTTCTTTTTTGGTTCTGATTCTGAATTAGTGTTCTTTTTGGTTCTGATTCTAATTAAGTGTTCTTTTTGGTTAAGTGTTCTTTTTTGGTTCTGATTCTAATTAAGTGTTCTTTTTTCTGTTCTGTGTTCTTTTGGATCTGATTCTAATTAAGTGTTCTTTTTGGTTATTCTGAGTAAGTTTCTTTTCTGATTCTTAAGTCTAATTAAGTGTTCTTTTTTTGGTTAAGTGTTCTTTTTGGTTTTCTGATTCTAATTAAGTGTTCTTTTGGTTCTGATTCTAATTAAGTTCTTTTGTTAGAATGTTCTTTTTTCAGGTTAATTAAGTGTTCTTTTTGGTTCTGATTCTAATTAGGTGTTCTTTTGGTTCTGATTCTAATTAAGTGTTCTTTTTTGGTTAAGTCTTTTGGTTCTGATTCTAATTAAGTGTTCTTTTTTGGTTAAGTGTTCTTTTTTGGTTTTCTGATTCTAATTAAGTGTTCTTTTTGGTTCTGATTCTAATTAAGTGTTCTTTTGGTTCTGATTCCCTAATTAAGTGTTCTTTTGGTTAAAGTGTTCTTTTTTGGTTCTGATTCTAATTAAGTGTTCTTTTTTGGTTCTGATTCTAATTAAGTGTTCTTTTTGGTTCTGATTCTAATTAAGTGTTCTTTTTTTAAGGTTCTTTTTGATTTCTGAAATTAAGTGTTCTTTTTGGTTAAGTTCTGTTCTTTTTGGTTCACATTCGTTCTAATTAAGTTTCTTTTTGGTTAGAAGTGTTCTCTTTGGTTCCTGATTCTGTTAAGTGTTCTTTTTGGTTCTGAAAGTTCTAATTAAGTGTTCTTTTTTTCGATTCTAATTAAGTGTTCTTTTTTGGTTCTTTTTGGTTCTAATTAAGTGTTCTTTTTTGGTTCTGATTCTAATTAAGTGTTCTTTTTGGTTCTGATTCTAATTAAGTGTTCTTTTTGGTTGAGAGTGTTCTTTTTTTTGGTTCTGATTCTAATTAAGTGTTCTTTTGGTTAGAGTGTTCTTTTTGGTTCTGATTCTAATTAAGTGTTCTGATTTTTAAGGTTCTTTTTGATTCTAATTAAGTGTTCTTTTTGGTTAAGTGTTCTTTTTTGGTTCTGATTCTAATTAAGTGTTCTTTTTGGTTTCTGATTCTAATTAAGTGTTCTTTTTTAGTTCTGATTCTAATTAAATTATTCTTTTTTGGTTAAGTGTTCTTTTGGTTCTGATTCTAATTAAGTGTTCTTTTTTGTTCTGATTCTAATTAGTGTTCTTTTTGGTTCTGATTCTAATTAAGTGTTCTTTTTGGTTAGAAATTTTTTTTTGGTTCTGATTCTAATTAAGTGTTCTTTTTGGTTAAGTGTTCTTTTTGGTTCTGGATTCTAATTAAGTGTTCTTTTTTGGTTCTGATTCTAATTAAGTGTTCTTTTTGGTTCTGATTCTAATTAAGTGTTCTTTTTTGGTTAGAGTGTTTTTTGGTTCTGATTCTAATTAAGTGTTCTTTTGGTTTGATTCTAATTAAGTGTTCTTTTAGTTCTGATTCTAATTAGAGTGTTCTTTTTTGGTTAAGTGTTCTTTTTGGTTCTGATTCTAATTAAAGTGTTCTTTTTTTTTGATTCTAATTAGTTCTTTTTTTTGGTTCTGATTCTAATTAAGTGTTCTTTTTGGTTCTGATTCTAATTAAGTTCTTTTGGTTCTGATTTAAATTAAGTGTTCTTTTTGGTTAAGTGTTCTTTTGGTTTCTGATTCTAATTAAGTGTTCTTTTTGGTTTTGATTCTAATTAAATTGTTCTTTTTGGTTCTGATTCTAATTAAGTGTTCTTTTTAGTTAAGTGTTCTTTTTGGTTTGATTCTAATTAAGTTTTCTTTTTGGTTAAGTGTTCTTTTGGTTCTGATTCTAATTAATTTCTTTTGGTTCCTGATTCTAATTAAGTGTTCTTTTTTGGTTTCTGATTCTAATTAAAATGTTCTTTTTTGGTTAAGTGTTCTTTTTGGTTCTGATTCTAATTAAGTGTTCTTTTTTGGTTTCTGATTCTAATTAAGTGTTCTTTTTAGTTAAGGAATGTTCTTTTTGGTTCTGATTCTAATTTGAGTGTTCTTTTTTGGTTAAGTGTTCTTTTTGGTTCTGATTCTAATTAAGTGTCCTTTTTGGTTCTGATTCTAATTAAGTGTTCTTTTTTGGTTTTTGGTTTCTGATTCTGTTCTTTTTTGATTTAAGTGTTTCTTTTGGTTTCTGATTCTAATTAAGTGTTCTTTTTGGTTCTGATTCTAATTAAGTGTTCTTTTTTACAGTTCTGATTCTGAGTGATTAAAGTGTTCTTTTTGGTTAAAGTGTTCTTTTGGTTCTGATTCTAATTAAGTGTTCTTTTTGGTTCTGATTCTAATTAAGTGTTCTTTCTAATTAAGTGTTCTTTTGGTTCTGATTCTAATTAAGTGTTCTTTTTTGGTTAAAGTGTTCTTTTTGGTTTCTGATTCTAATTAAGTGTTCTTTTGGTTCTGATTCTAATTAAGTGTTCTTTTTTAGTTCTGATTCTAATTAGTGTTCTTTTGGTTAGGGAGTGTTCTTTTTGGTTCTGATTCTAATTAACTGTTCTTTTTTAGTTAAGTGTTCTTTTGGTTCTGATTCTAATTAAGTGTTCTTTTGGTTCTGATTCTAATTAAGTGTTCTTTTTTTGGTTAAGTGTTCTTTTGGTTCTGATTCTAATTAAGTGTTCTTTTTGGTTTTCTTTTTGATTCTAATTAAGAATGTTCTTTTGGTTCTGATTCTAATGGTTAAGTGTTCTTTTGGTTCAAAATGTTCTTTTTAGTTCTGATTCTAATTAAGTGTGTCCTTTTGGTTCTGATTTGGATTAAAGTTTCTTTTGGTTCTGATTCTAATTAAGTGTTCTTTTTGGTTAAGTGTTCTTTTTGGTTTCTGATTCTGGTAGTGTTCTTTTGGTTCTGATTCTTGCGGTTAAAAGTGTTCTTTTTTGGTTGATTCTAATTAAGTGTTTTTTTTCTGATTAGAGTGTTCTTTTGGTTCTGATTCTAATTAAGTGTTCTTTTTTTTGATTCTAATTAAGTGTTCTTTTTGGTTCTGATTCTAATTAAGTGTTCTTTTTGGTTCTGATTCTTTAAGTGTTTTTTGGGTTTCTGATTCTAATTAAAGTGTTCTTTTGGTTAAGTGTTCTTTTTGGTTCTGATTCTAATTAAGTGTTCTTTTTGGTTAGAATTCCTTCATTAAGTGTTCTTCTTTTGGTTCTGATTCTAATTAAGTATTCTTTTGGTTCTGATTCACAAATTAAAAGTTTCTAATTTCTGATTCCCCTAATTAAAGTGTTCTTTTTGTGGTTCTAATTCTTTTTAAGTGTTCTTTTTAAAGGTTCTTTTGATTCTAATTAAGTGTTCTTTTTTGGTTAAGTGTTTCTTTTGGTTCTGATTCTAATTAAGTGTTCTTTTTGGTTAAGTCTTCTTTTTGGTTCTGATTCTAATTCTAGTGTTCTTTTGGTTAAGTATTCTTTTTGGTTCTACATTCTAATTAAAGTGTTCTTTTTTGGTTCTGATTCTGAATTAAGTGTTCTTTTTGGTTCTGATTCTAATTAAAGTGTTCTTTTTTTAGTTAAGTGTTCTTTTGATTCTAATTAAGTGTTCTTTTTGTCTGATTCTAATTAAGTGTTCTTTTGGTTCTGATTCTAATTAAGTGTTCTTTTTTGGTTATGTTCTTTTTTGTTCTGATTCTAATTAAGTGTTCTTTTGGTTTCTGATTCTAATTAAGTGTTCTTTTTAATTAAGATTCTAATTCTTTTTGGTTAAAGTTTTTTTGGTTCTGATTCTAATTAAGTGTTCTTTTTGGATTCTAATTCTTTTTTGGTTTCTGATTCTAATTAGAGTGTTCTTTTGGTTTGATTCTAATTAAGTGTTCTTTTGGTTCGGATTCTAATTAAGTGTTCTTTTTGGTTAAGGTGTTCTTTTTGGTTCTGATTCTAATTAAGTGTTCTTTTTGGTTCTGATTCTAATTAAGTGTTCTTTTTGGTTCTGATTCTAATTAAGTGTTCTTTTGGTTAAGTGTTCTTTTTGGTTCTGATTCTAATTAAGTGTTCTTTTTGGTTCTGATTCTAATTAAGTGTTCTTTTTAGTTCTGATTCTAATTAGTGTTCTTTTGGTTAAGTGTTTCTTTTGGTTCTGATTCTAATTAAGTGTTCTTTGGTTCTGATTCTAATTAAGTGTTCTTTTTTGGTTCTGAAGATTCTAATTATGTTCTTTTTGGTTAAGTGTTCTTTTTTTTCTGATTCTTTTGTTCTTTTTTTGGTTAAGTATTCTGATTCTAATTAAGTGTTCTTTGGTTCTGATTCTAATTTTGTGTTCTTTTTTAATTGCTGTTCTTTTTGGTTCTGATTCTAATTAAGTGTTCTTTTTTGGTTCTGATTCTTTTTTAGTGTTCTTTTTTTAATTAAGTGTTCTTTTGGTTGGTTCTAATTAAGTGTTCTTTTTTGGTTAAGTGTTCTTTTGGTTCTGATTCTAATTAAGTGTTCTTTTGGTTCTTTGATTCTAATTAAGTGTTCTTTTTGGTTTCTGATTCTAGCCTAAGTGTTCTTTTGGTTAAGTGTTCTTTTTGGTTCTGATTCTAATTAAATTTTCTTTTGGTTCTGATTCTAATTAAGTGTTCTTTTTGGTTTGTTCTTTTGATTCTAATTAAGTGTTCTTTTTGGTTAAGTGTTCTTTTTGGTTGTTCTAATTAAGTGTTCTTTTTGGTTCACTGATTCTAATTAAGTGTTCTTTGGTTTCTGATTCCTAATTAAGTGTTCTTTTTGGTTAAGTGATCTTTTTGGTTTCTTTGGTTAGTGTTCTTTTGGTTCTGATTCTAATTAAGTGTTCTTTTTTCGTTCTGATTCTAATTAATGTTCTCTTTTGATCTGTAAGTGTTCTTTTTTGATTCTAATTAAGTGTTTCTTTTTGGTTAAGTGTTCTTTTGGTTCTGATTCTAATTAAATTGTTCTTTTTGGTTCTGGATTCTAATTAAGTGTTCTTTTTTGGTTCTGATTCTAATTAAGTTTTTCTTTTTTGTTAAGTGTTCTTTTTTGGTTCTGATTCTAATTAAGTGTTCTTTTTTTCACAATTCTAATTAAGTGTTTTTTTGGTTCTGATTCTAATTAAGTGTTCTTTTTGGTTAATTCTAATTAGTGTTCTTTTTGGTTCTGATTCTAATTAAGTATTTCTTTTGGTTAAGTGTTCTTTTGGTTCTGATTCTAATTAAAAGTGTTCTTTTTTGGTTCTGATTCTAATTAAGTGTTCTTTTTGGTTCTGATTCTAATTAAATGTTCTTTTTGGTTAAGTGTTCTTTTTGGTTTCTGATTTTAATTAAGTGTTCTTTTTTAAGGTTTTCTGATTCTAATTAAGTGTTTTTGGTTCTGATTCTAATTAAGTATTCTTTTGGTTCTGATTCTTCTTTTGGTTTCTGATTTTAATTAAGTGTTCTTTTTTGGTTCTGATTTTAGTGTTCTTTTGGTTTTCTGATTCACAATTAAGTGTTCTTTTTGGTTCTGTGTTCTTTTGGTTCTTTTTTTTAGTTGATGTTCTTTTTTGGTTCTGATTCTAATTAAGTGTTCTTTTTTGGTTAGTGTTCTTTTTGGTTCTGATTCTAATTAAGTGTTCTTTTTTGTTAAAATGTTCTTTTTTGGTTCTGATTCTAATTAAGTGTTCTTTTTGGTTCTGATTCTAATTAAGTGTTCTTTTTTTAGGTTTCTTTTTTTGGTTCTGATTCTAATTAGGTGTTCTTTTTTTAAGGTTAGTTTCTGAAGTGTTCTTTTTTCTGATTCTAATTAAGTTTCTTTTGGTTCTGATTCTAATTAAGTGTTCTTTTTTAAGTGTTCTTTTTGATTCTAATTAAGGTGTTCTTTTTTGGTTTGATTCTAAGTGTTCTTTTTTAAGTGTTCTTTTTGTTCTGATTCTAGTTAGTGTTCTTTTTGGTTCTGATTCTAATTAAGTGTTCTTTTTGGTTAAGTGTTCTTTTTTGGTTCTGGTATTCTAATTAAGTGTTCTTTTTTTTGGTTCGTGTTCTTTTTTGGATCTGATTCTAATTAAGTGTTCTTTTTGGTTTGATTCTAATTAAGTGTTCTTTTTGGTTCTGATTCTAATTAAGTGTTCTTTTTTTGGTTAAAGTGTTCTTTTGGTTCTGATTCCTAATTAAGTGTTCTTTTTGGTTCTGATTCTAATTAAGTGTTCTTTTTTGGTTAAGTGTTCTTTTTGGTTCTGATTCTAATTAAGTGTTCTTTTTGGTTTCCTGATTCTAATTAAGTATTTCTTTTTTGTTTCACAATGATTCTAATTAAGTGTTCTTTTTTAAGTGTTCTTTTTGGTTCTGATTCTAAAAGTGTTCTTTTGGTTCTGATTCTAATTAAGTGTTCTTTTGGTTCTGATTCTAATTTCTTTTTTGGTTCTGAAGTGTTCTTTTGGTTAAGTGTTCTTTTTGGTTCTGATTCTAATTAAGTGTTCTTTTTGGTTCTGATTCTAATTAAGTGTTCTTTTTGGTTCTGATTCTAATTAAGTGTTCTTTTTGGTTCTGATTCTAATTAAGTGTTCTTTTTGGTTAAGTGTTCTTTTTGGTTCTGATTCTAATTAAGTGTTCTTTTTGGTTAAGTGTTCTTTTTGGTTCTGATTCTAATTAAGTGTTCTTTTTGGTTCTGATTCTAATTAAGTGTTCTTTTTGGTTAAGTGTTCTTTTTGGTTCTGATTCTAATTAAGTGTTCTTTTTGGTTCTGATTCTAATTAAGTGTTCTTTTTGGTTCTGATTCTAATTAGGTATTTCTTTTTGGTTAGAGTGTTCTTTTTTTTGGTTCTGATTCTAATTAAGTGTTCTTTTTTGGTTAAGTGTTCTTTTGGTTTCTGATTCTAATTAAGTGTCCTTTTTGGTTCTGATTCTAATTAAAGTGTTCTTTTTGGTTCTGATTCTAATTAAGTGTTCTTTTTTGTTAAGTGTTCTTTTTTGTTTCTGATTCTAATTAAATGTTCTTTTGGTTTCTGATTCTAATTAAGTGTTCTTTTCGTTTCTGATTCTAATTAAGTGTTCTTTTTTGGTTAAGTGTTCTTTTTGGTTCTGATTCTAATTAAGTGTTCTTTTTGGTTCTGATTCTAATTAAGTGTTCTTTTTTGGTTCTGATTCTAATTAAAATTTCTTTTTGGTTAGAAATATTTCTTTTGGTTCTGATTCTAATTAAGTGTTCTTTTGGATTAAAGTGTTCTTTTTGGTTCTGATTCTAATTAAATTATTTCTTTTTTGGTTCTGATTCTAATTAAAGTGTTCTTTTTGGTTCTGATTCTAATTAAGTGTTCTTTTTGGTTAAGTGTTTCTTTTGTGGTTCTGATTCTAATTAAGTGTTCTTTTGGTTCTGATTCTAATTAAGTGTTCTTTTAGTTCTGATTCTAATTAAGTGTTCTTTTTGGTTAAGTGTTCTTTTTGGTTCTGATTCTAATTAAGTTATTTTTTGGTTCTGATTCTAATTAAATTGACATTTTTTTTGGTTCTGATTCTAATTAAGTGTTCTTTTTGGTTAAGTGTTCTTTTTTGGTTCTGATTCTAATTAAGTGTTCTTTTTGGTTAAGTGTTCTTTTTTGGTTTCTGATTCTAATTAAGTGTTCTTTTTGGTTCTGATTCTAATTAAAGTGTTCTTTTTGGTTCTGATTCTAATTAAGTGTTCTTTTTTGGTTAAGTGTTCTTTTGGTTCTGATTCTAATTAAGTTTTTCTTTTGGTTAAGTGTTCTCTTTGGTTCTGATTCTAATTAGTGTTCTTTTTGTTCTGATTCTAATTAAGTGTTCTTTTTTGGTTCTGATTTCTAATTAAAATTATTCTTTTTTAAGTGTTCTTTTGGTTTTCTTTTTGGTTCTGATTCTAATTAAGTGTTCTTTTTTGGTTTCTGATTCTAATTTGTTCTTTTTAGTTAAAGTGTTCTTTTGGTTCTGATTCTAATTTAGTGTTCTTTTTTGGTTAAGTGTTCTTTTTGGTTCTGATTCTGTGTTCTTTTTGGTTCTGATTCTAATTAAGTTTCTTTTTTGGTTCTGATTCTTTTTTCTTTTTTGTTAAGTGTTCTTTTTTGGTTCTGATTCTAATTAAGTGTTCTTTTTGGTTCTGATTCTAATTAAGTGTTCTTTTTGGTTTCTGATTCTAATTAAATTGTTCTTTTGGTTAAGTGTTCTTTTTTGGTTCTGATTCCTAATTAAGTGTTCTTTTTGGTTCTGATTCTAATTAAGTGTTCTTTTTGGTTCTGATTCTAATTAAGTGTTCTTTTGGTTCTGATTCTAATTAAGTGTTCTTTTTTGGTTAAGTGTTCTTTTTGGTTTCTGATTCTAATTAAGTGTTCTTTTTGGTTCTGATTCCTAAATTAAGTGTTCTTTTTTAGTTCTGATTCTAATTAAGTGTTCTTTTGGTTAAGTGTTCTTTTTGGTTCTGATTCTAATAATTAAGTGTTCTTTTTGGTTCTGATTCTAATTAAGTGTTCTTTTTGGTTCTGATTCTAATTAAGTGTTCTTTTTTTGGTTAAGTGTTCTTTTTGGTTCTGATTCTAATTAAGAGTGTTCTTTTTGGTTAAGTGTTCTTTTTGGTTTCTGATTCTAATTAAGAATGTTCTTTTGGTTCTGATTCTAATTAAGGGGCTGTTTCTTTTGGTTAAAATGTTCTTTTTAGTTCTGATTCTAATTAAGTTTAGTTCTGGTAAATTTTCCTTTTTGGTTCTGATTCTAATTAGTGTTCTTTTTGGTTAAGTGTTCTTTTTTTTGGTTCTGATTCTAATTAAGTGTTCTTTTTGTTCTTTTTGATTCTAATTAAGTGTTCTTTTTGGTTTGATTCTAATTAAGTGTTATTCTTTTTTGGTTAAATTAAGTGTTCTTTTTGGTTCTTTTGGTTCTGATTCTAATTAAGTGTTCTTTTGGTTCTGATTCTAATTAAGTGTTTCTTTTTGGTTCTGATTCTAATTAAAGTGTTCTTTTTGGACAATGTTCTTTTGGTTTTCTGATTCTGAATTAAAGTGTTCTTTTTGGTTAAGAAATTGTTCTTTTTGGTTCAATTCTAATTAAGTGTTCTTTTTGGTTCTGATTCTAATTAAGTGTTCTTTTTTGGTTCTGATTCAATTAAGTTGTTCTTTTTGGTTAAGTGTTCTTTTGGTTCTGATTCTAAATTAAAAGTGTTCTTTTGGTTTCTGATTCTAATTAAAGTCTTTCTTTTTGGTTCTGATTCTAATTAAGTGTTCTTTTTAAAGGTTAAAATTAAGTTCTTTTGGTTTCTGATTCTAGAATTAATTATTCTTTTGGTTCTGATTCTAATTAAGTTCTTTTTGTTAAGTGTTCTTTTTGGTTCTGATTCTAATTAAGTGTTCTTTTGGTTAAGTGTTCTTTTGGTTCTGATTCTAATTAAAGTGTTCTTTTTTGAGTTCTTTTCTGGTTAAGTGTTCTTTTTGGTTCTGATTCTAATTAAAGTGTTCTTTTTTTAGTTTCTGATTCTTTGGTTCTGTTCTTTTGGTTTTTAGTTCTGATTCTAATTAAGTGTTCTTTTTGGTTCTAATTAGTGTTCTTTTTTGGACTTTTCTTTTTGATTCTGATTCTAAAGTGTTCTTTTTGGTTTCTGATTCTAATTAGGAGTGTCTTTTTGGTTCTGATTCTGAATTAAGTGTTCTTTTTGGTTAAAGTGTTTTTTGGTTCTGATTCCCTAATTAAAGTGTTTCTTTTTGGTTTCTGATTCTTTTTTGGTTTCTTTTTTGGTTTCTGAATTAAGTGTTCTTTTTGGTTAAAGTGTTTCTTTTGGTTCTGATTCTAATTAAGTGTTCTTTTTGGTTAAGTGTTCTTTTTGGTTCTGATTCTAATTAAGTGTTCTTTTGGTTCTGATTCTAATTAAGTGTTCTTTTTGGTTCTGATTCTAATTAAGTGTTCTTTTTGGTTAAAGTGTTCTTTTTTGGTTCTGATTCTAATTAAGTATTTCTTTTTGGTTCTAAGTTCTAATTAAAAAGTGTTCTTTTTTAGTTCTGATTCTAATTAAGTTCTGATTTTTTTAGTGTTATTTTTGGTTATTCCTAATTAAGTGTTCTTTTGGTTCTGAGGATTCTAATTAAGTGTTCTTTTTGGTTCAGTGTTTCTTTTTGGTTCTGATTCTAATTAAAGTGTTCTTTTTTGGTTAAGTGTTCTTTTTTAGTTCTGATTCTAATTAAAGTGTTCTTTTTTGGTTAAGTGTTCTTTTTGTTTCTGATTCAAATTAAGTGTTCTTTTTTTGGTTAAGTAAATTTGGTTCTTTTGATTTAAGTGTTCTTTTTGGTTCTGATTCTAATTAAGTGTTCTTTTTGGTTAAGTGTTCTTTTGGTTTCTGATTCTAAATTAAGTTTTAAGTTCTTTTTTGGTTAAGTGTTCTTTTTTAGTTTCTGATTCTAATTAAGTGTTCTTTTGGTTAAGTGTTCTTTTTTGGTTCTGATTCTAATTAAGTGTTCTTTTTTTCTGATTCTAAGTGTTCTTTTAGTTCTGATTCTAATTAAGTGTTCTTTTTGGTTAAGTGTTCTTTTTGGTTCTGATTCTAATTAGAGTGTTCTTTTTGGTTCTGATTCTAATTAAGTGTTCTTTTTGGTTAAGTGTTCTTTTTTTGGTTCTGATTCTAATTAAATGTTTCTTTTGGTTCTGATTCTGAATTAAATTGTTCTTTTTGGTTAAGTGTTCTTTTGGTTCTGATTCTATTAAGTGTTCTTTTTGGTTCTGATTCTAATTAAGTGTTCTTTTTTGGTTAAGTGTTCTTTTTGGTTCTTATTCTAATTAAGTGTTCTTTTTGGTTAAGTGTTCTTTTTTTCTGATTCTGATTAAAAGTGTTCTTTTGGTTCTGATTCTAATTGCTGGTTCTTTCTAATTAAATGTTTTTTTGGATTGGTGTTCTTTTTTGGTTCTGATTCTAATTAAGTGTTCTTTTTTTTTTTTAAGTGTTCTTTTTTAGTTCTGATTCTAATTAAGTGTTCTTTTGGTTCTGATTCTAATTAAGTGTTCTTTTTTCTGATTCTAATTAAGTGTTCTTTTTGGTTATGTTCTTTTTTGGTTCTGATTCTAATTAAGTTCTTTGTTCTTTTCTTTTTGATTCTGATTCTAATTAAATTGTTCTTTTTGGTTCTGATTCTAATTAAGTGTTCTTTTTTTTAGTTGATGTTCTTTTTTGGTTCTGATTCTAATTAAGTTCTTTTTTTCTTTTGGTTCTGATTCTAATTAAGTGTTCTTTTTTGGAAGTGTTCTTTTTTGGTTCTGATTCTAATTATGCGTTCTTTTTGGTTCTGATTCTAATTAAGTGTTCTTTTTTTCTGTTAATTAAGTGTTCTTTTTTTGGTTCTGATTCTAATTAGAGTGTTCTTTTTGTTAAGTGTTTTTTTTAGTTTCTGATTCTAATTAAGTGTTCTTTTGGTTCTGATTCTAATTATGTTCTTTTGGTTCTGATTCTAATTAAGTGTTCTTTTGGTTAAGTGTTCTTTTTTGGTTCTGATTCTAATTAAGTTTCTTTTTTGGTTTGATTCTAATTAAGTGTTCTTTTGGTTAAGTGTTCTTTTTGATTCTATTCTATTGCTGTTTTTTGGTTCTGTTCTTTTGAATTCTTTTGATTAATTATGTTCTTTTGGTTCTGATTCCAATTAAGTGTTCTTTTTTTTGGTTCTGTTCTTTTTTGGTTCTGATTCTAATTAAGTGTTCTTTTTGGTTCTGATTCTAATTAAGTGTTCTTTTTGGTTCTGTTCTAATTGGTCTGTGATTCTTTTGGTTATGTTCTTTTTTGTCTGATTCCTAAGTGTTCTTTTGGTTCTGATTCTAATTAAGTGTTCTTTTTTGGTTAAGTGTTCTTTTGGTTCCTGATTCTAATTAAGTGTTCTTTTTGGTTTCCTGATTCTAATTAAGTTTTCTTTTTTGGTTCTGATTCTAATTAAGTGTTCTTTTTGGTTCAAAGTTTCTTTTTGGTTCTAATTAAGTGTTCTTTTTTTTGATTCTATTAAGTGTTCTTTTTTGGTTCTGATTCTAATTAAAGTGTTCTTTTTGGTTCTGATTCTAATTAAGTGTTCTTTTGGTTCTGATTCTAATTAAGTGTTCTTTTTGATTCTAATTCAGTGTTCTTTTTGGTTCTGATTCTAATGTTCTTTGGTTAAGTGTTCTTTTTGGTTCTGATTCTAGTCAATTAAGTGTTCTTTTGGTTCTGATTCTAATTAAGTGTTCTTTTTGGTTCTGATTCTAATTACGTGTTCTTTTTTGGTTAAGTGTTCTTTTGGTTCTAATTCTAATTAGTTCTTTTTTTGGTTCTGATTCTAATTAAGTTTCTTTTTGGTTCTGATTAATTAGGTATTTCTTTTGGTTACGTTTCTTTTGGTTTGATTCTAATTAAGTGTTCTTTTTGGTAAGTGTTCTTTTGGTTTCTGATTCTAATTAAGTGTCCTTTTTGGTTCTGATTCTAATTAAAGTTTTTTTGGTTCTGATTCTAATTAAGTGTTCTTTTTTGATTTAAGTATTCTTTTTTGTTTCTGTTCTAATTAAATATTCTTTTGGTTTCTGATTAGTTAAGTGTTGTCTTTCGTTTCTGATTCTGGTTAAGTGTTCTTTTTGGTTAAGTGTTCTTTTTGGTTCTGATTCTAATTAAGTGTTCTTTTTGGTTCTGATTCTAATTCAAGTGTTCTTTTTTGGTTCTGATTCTAATTAAAATTTCTTTTTTGTTGCTGTTTTTTTTGGTTCTGATTCTAATTAAGTGTTCTTTTTGGTTCTTTTTGGTTCTGATTCTAATTAAGTGTTCTTTTGGTTCTGATTCTAATTAAAGTGTTCTTTTTGGTTCTGATTCTAATTAAGAATGTTCTTTTTTGGTTGTTACTTGGTTCGATTCTAATTAAATTCTTTTTTTGGTTCTGATTCTTCTTTTTTTAGTTCTGATTCTAATTAAGTTTCTTTTTGTTATGTTCTTTTTGGTTCTGATTCTAATTAAGTCTTTTTGGTTAAGTGTTCTAATTGGATTCTTTTGAATTCCATTAAGTGTTCTTTTTGGTTAAGATTCTTTTTTGGTTTCGTTCTAATTTTTCTTTTGGTTATGTTCTTTTTTGGTTCTGATTCTAATTAAGTGTTCTTTTTGGTTCTGATTCTACAATTAAGTGTTCTTTTGGTTCTGATTCTAATTAAGTGTTCTTTTTTGGTTAAGTGTTCTTTTGGTTCTAATTAAGTTTTTCTTTTGGTTAGAGTCCTCTTTGGTTCTGATTCTAATTGAGTGTTCTTTTTGTTCTGATTCTAATTAAGTGTTCTTTTGGTTCTGATTCTAATTGCTGTTCTTTTGGTTAAGTGTTCTTTTGTTCTGATTCTAATTAATTGTTCTTTTTTGGTTCTGATTCTAATTAAGTTTCTTTTTGGTTAAGGATTCTTTTGGAATTCTATTTGTTCTTTTTGTTGTGTTCTTTTGGTTCTGATTCTAATTAAGTGTCCTTTTGGTTGATTCTAATTATGGTTCTTTTTGGTTCTGATTCCACGGTATTCTTTTTTGGTTAAGTGTTCTTTTTTGGTTCTGATTCTAATTAAGTGTTCTTTTGGTTCTGATTCTAATTAAGTGTTCTTTTTGGTTTCTGATTCTAATTAAATTTTTCTTTTTTTAGTATTTCTTTTTTGGTTCTGATTCCTAATTAAGTGTTCTTTTTGGTGTTCTTTTTTGGTCTAATTCACTATGTTCTTTTTGGTTCTGATTCTAATTAAGTGTTCTTTTTGGTTCTGATTCTAATTAAGTTCTTTTTGTTTAAGAGTTCTTTTTGGTTCTTGATTCTAATTAAGTGTTCTTTTGGTTCTGATTCCAATTAAGTTTCTTTTTAGTTCTGATTCTAATTAAGTGTTCTTTTGGTTAAGTGTTCTTTTTGGTTCTGATTCTAATAATTAAGTGTTCTTTTTGGTTCTGATTCTAATTAAGTGTTCTTTTTGGTTCTGATTCTAATTAAGTGTTCTTTTTGGTTCTGATTCTAATTCTTTTTGGTTCTGATTCTAATTAAGTTTCTTTTTGGTTAAGTGTTCTTTTTTCAATTCTGGTTTCTTTTGATTTTAATTAAGGGGCTGTTTCTTTTGGTTAAGTATTTTTTGGTTCTGATTCTAGTAAATTATCACTTTTGATGTTCTTTTGGTTCTGATTCTAATTATGTTCTTTTTGGTTAAGTGTTCTTTTTGGTTCTGATTCTAATTAAGTGTTCTTTTTTGGATTCTAATTAAGTGTTCTTTTTTGGTTTGATTCTAATTAAGTGTTATTTTTTGGTTAAGTGTTCTTTTTGGTTCTGATTCTAATTAAGTGTTCTTTTGTTCTGATTTAATGTCCTGTTCTTTTTGGTTCTTTTTTAATTAAAGTGTTCTTTTGGTTTCTTTTGATTCTAATTAAGTGTTCTTTTTTGTTAAAATTGTTCTTTTGTTCTTTTTGGTTCTTTTTTGATCTCTAATTAAGTGTTCTTTTTGTTCTGATTCAATTAAGTGTTCTTTTTGGTTAAGTGTTCTTTTGTTCTGATTCTAATTAAGTGTTCTTTTTGGTTCTAATTAAGTTTTCTTTTTGGTTCTGATTCTAATTAAGTTTCTTTTTTAAAATTATTCTTTTGGTTTTGATTCTAAATTAAGGTTCTTTTTGGTTCTAATTAAGTGTTCTTTTGGTTCTGATTCTAATTAAGTGTTCTTTGGTTAAGTGTTCTTTTGATTCTGATTCTAATTAAGTTCTTCTTTTTGGTTAAGTGTTCTTTTTGGTTCTGATTCTAATTATGTATTCTTTTTGGTTTCTGATTCTAATTAAGTGTTCTTTTGGATTCTGATTCTAATTAAGTGTTCTTTTTGGTTAAGTGTTCTTTTGATTCTAATTAAAGTGTTCTTTTTGGTTCTGATTCTAATTATGTTCTTTTGGTTCTGTTCTTTGGTTCTTTTGGTTAAGTGTTCTTTTTTGTCTTGACTTAATAATTAAAGTGTTTCTTTTTTGGTTTCTGATTCTTTTTTGTCTGATTCTTTTTTGTTTTTGGTTCTTATTTCTTTTTGGTTAAAGTGTTTTTTTGGTTCTGATTCTACTTATGTTCTTTTGGTTAAGTTCTCTTTTGGTTCTGATTCTAAATTAAGTGTTCTTTTTGGTTCTGATTCTAATTATGTTCTTTTTTGTTCTGATTCTAATTATGTTCTTTTTGGTTAAAGTCTTGCTTTTTTGGTTCTGATTCTAATTAAGTATTTCTTTTTGTTCTTTTTGGTTCTTTTGATTCTAATTAAGTGTTCTTTTTGGTTCTTTTTGATTCCTAATTATGTTCTTTTGGTTCCGATTCTAATTAAGTGTTCTTTTTGGTTCAGTGTTTCTTTTTGGTTCTGATTCTAATTGTTGTTCTTTTTTTGTGGTTAAGTGTTCTTTTTTAGTTCTGATTCTAATTAAAGTGTTCTTTTTTGGTTCTTTTTGATTCTAATTAAGTGTTCTTTTTGGTTCTGATTCTGGTTAAATTAGGTTCTTTTGATTTAGTTCTTTTTGGTTCTGATTCTAATTAAGTGTTCTTTTTGGTTAAGTGTTCTTTTTTTCTGTTCTTTTGTTGCGTTCTTTGGTTTTGATTCGAATTAAGTGTTCTTTTTTGGTTAAGTGTTCTTTTTAGTTCGATTCTAATTAAGTGTTCCTTTTTTGGTTCTGATTCTAATTAAGTGTTCTTTTGGTTTCTGATTCTACTTATGTCTTTTTTTGGTTAAGTGTTCTTTGGTTCTGGATTCTAATTAAGTTCTTTTTTTGGTTCTTTTTGGTTCTGATTCTAGTTCTTTCTTTTTGGTTCTGATTCTAATTAAGTGTTCTTTTTGGTTAAGTGTTCTTTTTTTGGTTCTGATTCTAATCATGTTCTTTTTGGTTCTGATTCTAATTAAATTGTTCTTTTTGTTTGATTGTTCTTTTGGTTCTGATTCTATTAAGTGTTCTTTTGGTTCTGATTCTAATTAAGTGTTCTTTTTTGGTTAAGTGTTCTTTTTGGTTCTTATTCTAATTAAGTGTTCTTTTTTGGTCTCACATCTAATCATGTTCTTTTTGGTTCTGATTCTAATTAAGGTTCTTTTGCTGTTGTCTCTTTTGGCTCTGATTTCAAGTTTCTTTTGGTTAAGTGTTCTTTTTTGATTCTGATTCTAATTAAAGTGTTCTTTTGGTTCTGATTCTTTTTTCTGGTTAAATGTTCTTTTGGTTCTGATTCTAATTAAGTGTTCTTTTTGGTTCTTCTTTTGGTTCTGATTCTAATTATGTGTTCTTTTTGGTTCTGATTCTAATTAAGTGTTCTTTTTTTAATTAAGTGTTCTTTTGGTTCTGATTCTAATTAAGTGTTCTTTTGGTTCTGATTCTAATTATGTTCTTTTTGGTTTCTGATTCTAATTAAGTGTTCTTTTGGTTAAGTGTTCTTTTGATTCTGATTCTAATTATGTTCTTTTTGGTTTTTTGTCTGATTCTTTTGTTCTTTTGTTCTGATTCTAATTAAGTGTTCTTTTGGTTCTGATTCTAATTAAGTGTTCTTTTTTGGTTAAGTGTTCTTTTGGTTCTGATTCTAATTAAGTGTTCTTTTTGGTTCTGATTCTAATTAAGTGTTTTTTTTTGGTTCTGATTCTAATTAAGTTCTTTTGTTAAGTGTTCTTTTGGTTCTGATTCTAATTAAATTCTTTTTGGTTTCTGATTCTAATTAAGTGTTCTTTTTGGTTCTGATTCTAATTAAGTTTTCTTTTTGGTTAAGTGTTCTTTTTGGTTCTGATTCTAATTAAGTGTTCTTTTTGGTTCTGATTCTAATTAAAGTGTTCTTTTTTTGGTTCTGATTCTAATTAAGTGTTCTTTTGGTTAAGTTCTTTTGGTGTTCTTTTTTGGTTCTGATTCTAATTTCTTTTGGTTAAGTGTTCTTTTGTTTCTGGTTTCTTTTTGGTTCTGATTCTAATTAAGTGTTCTTTTTTGGTTCTGATTCTAATTAAGTGTTCTTTTTTGGTTCTGATTCTAATTAAGTGTTCTTTTGGTTAAGTGTTCTTTTTGGTTTCTGATTCTAATTAGTGTTCTTTTTTGGTTAAGTGTTCTTTTTTGTTCTGATTCTAATTAAGTGTTCTTTTTGGTTGGTTCACTATGTTCTTTTTGGTTCTGATCTCTAATTGCTATGTTCTTTTTGGTTAAGGTTCTTTTGGTTCTGACTTAATTAAGTGTTCTTTTGGTTCCTGATTTCAATTAAGTGTTCTTTGTCTTGATTCTCTAATTCATGTTCTTTTTTTGGTTAAGTGTTCTTTTTGGTTCTGATTTCAATTGCTGTCTTTTTGGTTCTGATTCAATTATGTTCTTTGGTTCTGATTCTAATTAAGCGTTCTTTTTTGGTTAAGTGTTCTTTTTTGGTTCTGATTCCCATTATGTTCTTTTGTTCTGATTCTAATTCTGTTCTTTTTGGTTCTGATTCTACTTAAATTGTGTTCTTTTTTTTTGGTTCTGATTTAATTAAGTGTTCTTTTTATGTTCTTTTGGTTCTGATTCTAATTAAGGTTCTTTGGTTAAGTGTTCTTTTTTTTGGTTCTGATTCTACTAAGTGTTCTTTCGTTCTGATTCTAATTAAGTGTTCTTTTGGTTCAGTGTTCTTTTTGGTTCTGATTCTAATTAAAGGTTCTTTGGTTCTGATTCTAATTGCTGTTCTTTTGTTGCTGTCTTTTGGTTCTCCTAATTATGTTCTTTTGTTGCTGTTCTTTTTTGGTTCTGATTCTAATTATGTTCTTTTGGTTGTCTTTTGGTCCTTGATTCTCAATTATGTTCTTTTGGTTAAGGCCCTTTTTTGGTTCTGATTCTAATTACGTTCTTTTGGTTCTGATTCTAATTATGTTCTTTTTTGGTTGCTGTTCTTTTTTGGTTCTGATTCCACCATATGTTCTTTTTGTTGGCTTTTTTTGGTTCTGATTCTAATTAAGTGTTCTTTTTTTTTTTAATTTAAGTTTTTTGGTTCTGTTCTAATTAAGTGTTCTTTTGATTCTGATTCTAATTAAGTGTTCTTTTTTGGGTTGATGTTCTTTGGTTCTGATTCTAATTAAGTGTTCTTTTGTTAAGTGTTCTTTTGGTTCTGATTCTAATTAAGGTTCTTTTTTTTTTTAGGTTTTTTGGTTCTAATTCTAATTAAGTGTTCTTTTGGTTCTGATTCTAATTAAGTGTTCTTTTTTGGTTCCTTTGGTTCTGATTCTAATTAAGGTTCTTTTTTTGGTATGTTCTTTTTGGTTCTGATTCTAATTAAGTGTTCTTTTGGTTTCTGATTCTACCTAAGTGTTCTTTTTGGTTAAGTGTTCTTTTGGTTTCTGATTCTAATTAGAGTGTTCTTTTTGGTTCCGATTCTAATTAAGTGTTCTTTTTTGGTTTCTGATTCTAATTAAGTGGTTCTTTGATTCTGATTCTAATTAAGTTCTCTTTTGGTTCTGATTCTAATTAAGTGTTCTTTTTGGTTAAGGGTTTCTGATTCACAATTAATTTCTTTTAGTTTCAGGTTCTAATTGGTTCTTTTTTGGTTCTGATTCTAATTTTTCTTTTTTTGGTTAAGTGTTCTTTTTTGGTTCTGATTCTAATTAAGTGTTCTTTTTTGGTTCTGATTCTAATTAAGGTTCTTTTTGGTTCTACTGTTCTTTTGAAATTGTTTATTTTTGGTTAGAAATGTTCTTTTTGGTTCTGATTCTAATTAAGTGTTCTTTTTGGTTAAGATTCTTTTTGGTTCTTTTTAATTAAGTGTTCTTTTGGTTCTGATTCTAATTAAGTGTTCTTTTTGGTTCTGATTCTAATTAAAGTGTTCTTTTTGGTTAAGTGTTCTTTTTGTTCTTTTTAATTAGTTGTTCTTTTGGTTCCATTCTAATTAAATTGTTCTTTTGGTTCTGATTCTGATTGCTGTTCTTTTTTACAGTTAAGTGTTCTTTTGGTTCTGATTCTAATTAAGTGTTCTTTTTGGTTAATGTTCTTTTGTTTCTGATTCTGATAAGGTTCTTTTGGTTCTGATTCTAATTGGTGTTCTTTTTGGTTCTGATTCTAATTAAGTGTTCTTTTTTGGTTAAGTGTTCTTTTGGTTCTGATTCTAATTATGTTCTTTTTGGTTCTGATTCTAATTAAGTGTTCTTTGGTTCTGAGTAAAGTGTTCTTTTTTGGTTAAGTGTTCTTTTTGGTTCTGATTCTAATTAAGTGTTCTTTTTTGGTTCTGATTCTAATTAAGTGTTCTTTTGGTTCTGATTCTTTTTAAGTGTTCTTTTGGTTAAGTGTTCTTTTGGTTCTTATTCTAATTAAGTGTTCTTTTGGTTCTGAGATTCTAATTAAGTGTTCTTTTCGTTCTGATTCTAATTAAGTGTTCTTTTTGGTTAAGTGTTCTTTTTGGTTTCTGATTCTAATTAAGTGTTCTTTTGGTTCTGATTCTAATTAAGTGTTCTTTTTGGTTCTGGATTCTTTTTGGTTCTTTTGGTTAAGGTTCTTTTTGGTTCTGATTCTAATTTTCTTTTTGATTAGACTCATGTTCTTTTTTGGTTCTGATTCTAATTAAGTGTTCTTTTGGTTCTGATTCTAATTAAGTGTTCTTTTTGGTTAAGTGTTCTTTTTGGTTCTGATTCTAATTAGAGGTTCTTTTGGTTCTGATTCTAATTAAGTGTTCTTTTTAGTTCTGATTCTAATTAAATGTTCTTTTGGTTAAGTGTTCTTTTTGGTTCTGATTCTAATTAAGTGTTCTTTTTAAGTTTCTTTGTTTGATTCTAATTAAGTGTTCTTTTTGGTTCTGATTCTAATTTCTTTTGGTTAAGTGTTCTTTTTTGGTTCTGATTCTAATTAAGTGTTCTTTTTTGGTTAAATGTTCTTTTTAGTTTCTGATTCTAATTAAGTGTTCTTTTGGTTCTGATTCTAATTAAGTGTTCTTTTTTCTGATTCTAATTAAGTGTTCTTTTTTGTTTAAGTGTTCTTTTTTTGGTTCTGATTCTAATTAAGTGTTCTTTTGTTCTGATTCTAATTAGGTGTTCTTTTTTGGTTCTGATTCTAATTAAGTGTTTCTTTTTGGTTAAGTGTTCTTTTGGTTCTGATTCTAATTAAGTGTTCTTTTGGTTCTGATTCTAATTAAGTTCTTTTTCGTTTTTCTGATTCTTTGGTTGGTGTTCTTTTCTGGTTAAGTGTTAACTTTTGATTTCACCATGTTCTTTGGTTCTGATTAAGTGTTCTTTTTGGTTAAGTGTTCTTTTGGTTCTGATTCTAATTAAGTGTTCTTTTGGTTCTGATTCTAATTAAGTGTTCTTTTTGGTTCTGATTCTAATTAAGTGTTCTTTTGTTGCTGTTCTTTTTGGTTCTGATTCTATTAAGTGTTTTTTGGTTTCTGATTCTAATTAAGTGTACTTTTGGTTCTGATTCTAATTAAGTGTTCTTTTTGGTTAAGTGTTCTTTTTGGTTCTGATTCTAATTAAGTGTTCTTTTTTTGATTAATTGTGTTCTTTTGGTTCTGATTCTGATTCTAATTTTGGTTAAGTGTCCTTTTGGTTCTGATTCTAATTAAGTGTTCTTTTTTGGTTTCTGATTCTTTTAAGTGTTCTTTTTAATTAAGTGTTCTTTTGGTTTGATTCTAATTAAGTGTTCTTTTTTGGTTTCTGATTCTAATTAAGTGTTCTTTTTGGTTTCTGATTCTTTTAATGTTCTTTTTGGTTAAAGTGTTCTTTTGGTTCTGATTCTAATTAAGTGTTCTTTTGGTTCTGATTCTAATTAAGTTTCTTTTTTTGAAGGTTCTTTTTTGGTTCTGATTTCTAATTAAGTGTTCTTTTTTCGGTTCTGATTCTTTTTGGTTTCAGTTCTTTTTCTGATTCTGGTACAAATGTTCTTTTTGGTTCTGATTCTGATTCACTATGTTTTGGTTCTTTTTTGGTTCTGATTCTAATTAAGTGTTCTTTTTGGTTCTGATTCTAATTAAGTGTTTTTTTTTTGGTTAAGTGTTCTTTTAAGTGTTCTTTTTGTTAAGTGTTCTTTTTTGGTTAAGATTCTTTTTGGTTCTGATTCTAAATTAAGTGTTCTTTTTGGTTCTGATTCTAATTAAGTGTTCTTTTGGTTAAGTGTTCTTTTGGTTCTGATTCTAATTAAGTGTTCTTTTGTTAAGGTTCTGATTGTCTTGACAATTAAGTGTTCTTTTGGTTCTGATTCTAATTAAGTGATCTTTTTTGGTTCTGATTAAGTAATTCGTTAAGTGTTCTTTTTTGGTTCTTTGGTTCTAATTCTAAAGTGTTCTTTTTGGTTCTGATTCTAATTAAGTGTTCTTTTGGTTCTGATTCTAATTAAGTGTCTCCTTTCTTTTGGTTAAGTGTTCTTTTGTTCTGATTCTAATTAAGTGTTCTTTTTGGTTCTGATTCTAATTAAGTGTTCTTTTTGTTCTTTTTGGTTCTGATTCTAATTAAGTGTTCTTTTTGGTTCTGATTCTAATTAAGTGTTCTTTTGGTTCTGATTCTAATTAAGTGTTCTTTTTCTAATTAAGTGTTTTTTTTGGTTCTGATTCTTTTTGGTTCTGATTCTTTTTAAGTTTCTTTTGGTTAAGTTCTTTGTTCTTTTTTGGTTCTTGATTTCTAATTAAGTGTTCTTTTTTAGTGTTAAGTTCGTTCTTTTTAAGGTTCTTTTGGTTCTTCTGATTAAGTGTTCTTTTTGGTTCTGATTCTAATTAAAGTGTTTTTTTTAAGGTTCTGATTCTAATTAAATTCTTTTTTTTGGAGTTCTAATTAAGTGTTCTTTTGGTTCTGATTCTAATTAAGTTCTTTTTTGTTCTGTTCTTTTGGTTCTTGATTCCCTAGTGTTCTTTTGGTTAAGTGTTCTTTTGGTTCTGATTCTAATTAAGTGTTCTTTTTAAGTGTTCTTTTTTGATTCTAATTCTAATTAAGTGTTCTTTTGGTTCTGATTCTAATTAAGTGTTCTTTTGGTTGAAGTGTTCTTTTGGTTCTGGTTCTAATTAAGTGTTCTTTTTGGTTCTGATTCTAATTAAGTGTTCTTTTAGTTCTGATTCTAATTAAGTGTTCTTTTTGGTTAAGTGTTCTTTTGGTTCTGATTCTAATTAAGTGTTCTTTTGGTTCTGATTCTAATTAAAGTGTTCTTTTGGTTCTGATTCTAATTAAGTGTTCTTTTTTCAGGTTCTTTTTTGGTTCTAATTAAGTGTTCTTTTTGGTTCTGATTCTAATTAAGTGTTCTTTTTAATTAATTAAGTGTTCTTTTTGGTTCTGATTCTAATTAAGTGTTCTTTTGGTTCTGATTCTAATTAAGTGTTCTTTTTGGTTCTGATTCTGATTCTAATTAAGTGTTCTTTTGGTTCTGATTCTACTTGTTCTTTTGGTTCTGATTCTAATTAAGGTTCTTTATGGTTCTGATTCTAATTAAGGTTCTCTTTTTGGTTATGTTCTTTTTGGTTCCGATTCTGGTTAAATTGTTCCTTTTTGGTTCTTTGTGGTTAAAGTGTTCTTTTTGGTTCTGATTCTAATTAAGTGTTCTTTTTTGGTTAAGTGTTCTTTTTTGGTTCTGATTCTAATTAAGTGTCCTTTTTGGTTCTGATTCTAATTATGTTCTTTTTGGTTCTGATTCTAATTATGTTCTTTTTTGTTAAGTGTTCTTTTTTTGGTTCTGATTCTAATTAATGTTCTTTTTTGGTTAAGTGTTCTTTTGGTTCTGGTTCTAATTAGAATTTCTTTTAGTTCTGATTCTAATTAAGTGTTCTTTTGGTTCTGATTCTACCAAGTGTTCTTTTTTGGTTAAGTGTTCTTTTGGTTCTGATTCTAATTAATGTTCTTTTTGGTTCTGATTCTAATTAAGGTTCTTTTTGGTTCTGATTCTAATTAAGTGTTCTTTTGGTTAAGTGTTCTTTTGGTTCTGTTCTAATTAAGTTCTTTTGTTGCTTTTTTGGTTCTGATTCTTCTGTTTGGTTCTGATTCTAATTAAGTGTCCTTTTTGGTTCTGATTCTAATTAAGTTCTTTTTTAAGGTTCTTTTTGTTTAAGTGATTCTTTGGATTAAGTGTTCTTTGGTTCCGATTCTAATTATGTTCTTTTGGTTCTGATTCATTGAGATTCTAATTCTAATTGCTGTTCTTTTTTGGTTTAAGTGTTCTTTTTGGTTCTGATTCTGAATTAAGTGTTCTTTTGGTTCTGATTTAATTAAGTGTTCTTTTTGGTTCTGATTCTAATTAAGTGTTCTTTTTTGGTTATGTTCTTTTGGTTCTTTTCTAATTAAGTGTTCTTTTGGTTTCTGATTCTAATTATGTTCTTTTGTTCTGATTCTAATTATGTTTCTTTTGGTTAAGTGTTCTTTTGGTTCTGATTCTAATTATGTTCTTTTTGGTTCTGATTCTAATTAAGTTCTTTTTGTTTCTGATTCTAATTAAGTGTTCTTTTTGGTTAAGTGTTCTTTTTGTTCTAATTAGGTTCTTTTTTTGGTTTAGTGTTCTTTTTTTGGTTTGATTCTAATTAAGGCCGTATGTTTTTTTCGTTCTGATTCTAATTAAGTGTTCTTTTGGTTTAGTGTTCTTTTTGGTTTGATTCTAATTAAGTGTTCTTTTTTTGGTTCTGATTCTAATTATGTTTCTTTTTGGTTCTGATTCTAATTAAGTGTTCTTTTTGGTTAAGTGTTCTTTTGGTTCTGATTCTAATTAAGTTTCTTTGGTTCTTTTTTTGGTTCTGATTCTAATTAAGTGTTCTTTTGGTTCCGATTCTAATTAAGTGTTCTTTTTTGGTTAATTAAGTGTTCTTTTTGGTCTTGATTCTAATTAAGTGTTCTTTTGGTTAATTAAGTGTTCTTTTGGTTCTGATTCTAATTAAGTGTTTTCTTTTGTTCTTTTAATTAAGTGTTCTTTTGGTTCTGATTCTAATTAAGTGTTTTTTGGTTTCTTTTTTTTCTTTTGGTTAAGTGTTCTTTTGGTTCTGATTCTAATTAAGTGTTCTTTTGGTTCTGATTCTAATTAAGTGTTCTTTTTGGTTCTGATTCTAATTAAGTGTTCTTTTGGTTAAGTGTTCTTTTTGGTTCTGATTCTAATTAAGTGTTCTTTTTTTGGTTCTTTGATTCTGATTCTAATGTTCTTTTTGGTTCTGATTCTAATTAAGTGTTCTTTTGTTAAGTGTTTTTTGGTTCTGATTCTAATTAAGTGTTCTTTTTGGTTCTAATTATTCTTTTTGGTTTCTGATTCTAATTAAGTGTTCTTTTTGGTTCTGATTCTAATTAAGTACTTTTTTTTGTTCTGATTCTAATTAAAGTGTTCTTTTTTAAGTGTTCTTTTTGGTTCTGATTCTAATTAAGTGTTCTTTTGGTTCTGATTCTAATTATGTTCTTTTGGTTCTGATTCTAATTAAGTGTTCTTTTTTGGTTCTTTGGTTCTGATTCTAATTAAGTGTTTTTTGGTTATGTGTTCTTTTGGTTCTGATTCTAATTAAGTGTTCTTTTTGTTTGGATTCTAATTAAGTTTCTTTTGGTTCTGATTCTAATTAAGTGTTCTTTTGGTTCTGATTCTAATTAAGTTTTTTGGTTCTGATTCTAATTAAGTGTTCTTTTTGGTTCTAATTAAGATTTCTTTTTGGTTCTTTCTGGTTAAGTGTTCTTTTTGGTTCTGATTCTAATTATGTTCTTTTTTGGTTCTGATTCTAATTAAGTGTTCTTTTTGGTTCTGATTCTAATTAAGTGTTCTTTTGGTTAAGTGTTCTTTTTTGGTTCTGATTCTAATTAAGTGTTCTTTTTTGGTTATGTTCTTTTTTTTGGTTCTAATTCTAATTAAGTGTTCTTTTTGGTTCTGATTCTAATTATGTTCTTTTTTGGTTCTGATTCTAATTAAGTGTTCTTTTTGGTTAAGTGTTCTTTTTGGTTCTGATTCTAATTAAGTGTTCTTTTTGGTTCTGATTCTAATTAAGTGTTCTTTTGGTTTCTGATTCTAATTAAAATGTTCTTTTTGGTTAAGTGTTCTTTTTGGTTCTGATTCTAATTAAGTGTTCTTTTTTGGTTCTGATTCTAATTAAGTGTTCTTTTTGGTTCTGATTCTAATTATGTTCTTTTTTGGTTAAAGTGTTCTTTTTTGGTTCTGATTCTAATTATGTTCTTTTTTAAGGTTCTTTTTCTTAAGTGTTCTTTTGGTTCTGATTCTAATTATGTTCTTTTTGGTTAAGTGTTCTTTTTGGTTCTGATTCTAATTAAGTGTTCTTTTGGTTCTGATTCTAATTAAGTGTTCTTTTTTAGGTTCTGATTCCTAATTAAGTGTTCTTTTTTGGTTAAGTGTTCTTTTTGGTTCTGATTCTAATTAAGTGTTCTTTTTGTTCTGATTCTAATTAATGTTCTTTTGGTTCTAATTCTAATTCGTGTTCTTTTGGTTTTCTTTTTTGGTTCTGATTCTTTTGGTTCTTTTTCTAATAAGTGTTCTTTTTGGTTCTGATTCTAATTAAGTGTTCTTTTGGTTCTGATTCTAATTAAGTGTTCTTTTTTTTGGTTAAGTGTTCTTTTGGTTCTGATTCCACTATAATTTTTTGGTTAAGGTTCTTTGTCCTGATTCTAATTATGTTCTTTTTGTTCTGATTCAATTAAGGTTCTTTGATTCTGATGACCTATGTTCTTTTTGTTATGTTCTTTTGTCTCTGATTCTAATTAAGGTTGAAGTGTTCTTTTTTGGTTCTGAATTCTAATTAAGTGTTCTTTTTTCGGTTCTTTTTGGTTTCAGTGTTCTTTTGATTCTGGTAAAATTAAGTGTTCTTTTGGGTTAAGTGTTCTTTTTGGTTCTGATTCTAATTAAGTGTTCTTTTGGTTGTGTTCTTTGGTTTGATTCTAATTAAGTGTCCTTTTTTGGTTCCGATTCTAATTAAGTGTTCTTTTTAAGTGTTCTTTTGAACACAATTCTAATTAGTTTTCTTTGGTTCTTTTTGTTAGTATTAAGTGTTCTTTTTGGTTCTGATTCTAATTAAGTGTTCTTTTGGTTAAGTGTTCTTTGGTTCTTTTGGTTCTGATTCTGAGTGATAAGTTAGTGTTCTTTTGGTTCTGGTTCTTTTGGTTCGTTCTAATTAACCATGTTTAATTCGTTTTTCTTTTTGGTTATGTTCTTTGGTTTCTGATTCTAATTAAGTGTTCTTTTGGTTCTGATTCTAATTAAGTGTTCTTTTGGTTAAGTGTTCTTTTGGTTCTGATTCCATTAATTTCTTTTTGGTTAAGTGTTCTTTTGTTGCTTTTTGGTTCTGATTCTAATTAAGTTTCTTTTGGTTAAGTGTTCTTTTTGATTCTGATTCTGTTTCTTTGGGTTCGTTTAATTAAGTGTTCTTTTTGGTGTTCTTCTAATTAAGATTCTAATTCTAATTAAGTGTTCTTTTTTCTGAGTTCTGGTTCTGATTCTAATTAAGTGTTCTTTTGGTTAGTTCTTTGGTTCTGATTCTACCATGTTTCTAGTTATGTTCTTTGGTTAGGTTCTGGTTCGTTTCAATTAAGTGTTCTTTTGGTTGATTCTAATTAAGTGTTCTTTTTGGTTCTGATTCTAATTATGTTCTTTTTGGTTATTAATTTTGGTTCTTTTTTGGATTCTAATTAAGTGTTCTTTTGGTTCTGGTTTCTTTTTTGATTTTTTGATTGGTTCTAAGTGTTCTTTTGGTTCTGATTCCCTATGTTCTTTTGGTTAAGTGTTCTTTTGATTCTAATTAAGTGTTCTTTTTGGTTAAGTGTTCTTTTTTGGTTTAGTTCTAATTAAGTGTTCTTTTGGTTCTGATTCTAATTAACTGTTCTTTTTGGTTGAAGTGTTCTTTTTGGTTCTGATTCTAATTAAGTGTTCTTTTTGGTTTCTGATTCTAATTAAGTGTTCTTTTGGTTCTGATTCTAATTAGAGTGTTCTTTTGGTTAAGGTTTTTTGGTTCTGATTCTGATGGTGTTTTTTGGTTCTGATTCTAATTAAAGTGTTCTTTTTGATTAGGTTCTTCTAATTAAATTCTTCTTTTGGATTTCATTTCTGATAAAGTGTTCTTTTTTGGTTCTGATTAAGTGTTCTTTTGGTTAAGTTCTTTTTGGTTCTGATTGTTTAAGTGTTCTTTTGGTTCTGATTCTAATTAAGTGTTCTTTTTTGTTTCTGATTCTAATTGCTGTCTTTTGGTTTCCTTTTTTGCGTTCTAATTCTAATTAAGTGTTCTTTTTGGTTAAGAGTTCTTTTTGGTTCTGATTCTAATTAAAATTCTTTTTGGTTCTGATTCTTTAAGTGTTCTTTTGGTTCTGATTCTAATTAGTGTTCTTTTGGTTAGGTATTTCTTTTGATTCTAATTAAGTGTTCTTTTTGGTTCTGATTCTTGCAATTTCAATGTTCTTTTTTTCATTGGTATAAGTGTTCTTTTTGTTGATTTTGGTTCCTTTTAGATTCTAATTAAGTGTTTAACTTTGTCTAATGATTCTTTTACGGTTGTTTTTTAGTTCTGATTTCTGATGTTCTTTTTTGAATTCTAATTAAAGTGTTCTTTTGGTTCTGATTCTAATTAGTGTTCTTTTTTGGTTTCTGATTCTAAATTCGGTTGTTCTTTAGTGTTCTTTTTGGTTCTGATTCCCAATTTTAGTTTATTCTAATTAAGTGTTCTTTTGGGTTTGATTTCTAATTCTAATTAAAGTTTCTTTTTTTGACAATTTCTTTTTGTTCTTTTTGCTAATTAAGTGTCTCTTTTTAGTTTATTCAATTTTTTTTAATTCTAATTAATTTCTTTTTTGTGTTTTCTTTTGGACTTTCAGTAATTATTCTGAGGGTTTCTTTTGATTGTCTTTTGATACCAATTCTAATTAGTGTTCTTTCTAGTAAGGTTCTTTAGATCTCACTTAATTTTCCGTTGTTCTTTTTGGTTTCCATCTCTAATTAAATTATTATTTTTGGTTCTGTTCTTTTTTGGTTTTTTGGTTTCGTTCATTCTAGTTTCTTTTGGTTCGGTTCTGATTCCCACTATGTTCTTTTGGTTTCAATGCAGTGTTCTTTTTGGTTAGTGTTTTTTTAGTTTTGATTTCCTGATTCTAATTTCTTTTTGGTTTTGAAATTAAGTGTTCTTTTTTGTTGCTAATTAAGTGTTCTTTTTAGTTTAATTCTTTTGTTAAAGTGTTCTTTTGATTCTACCATGTTCTTTTGGATTGGTTCTTTGATTCTAATTAAGTGTTTTTAACTTTGGTTGTTCTTTTTGATTCTAATTAAGTGTTCTTTTTTAAGTGTTCTTTTTGGTTTCTGTTCTTTTTCTTTTGGTTCTGATTCTAATTAGTACTTTTGGTGATTCTTTTTGGTTAAGTGTTCTTTTGATTCTAATTAGAGTAATCTTTTTTGGTTCTGATTCTACTTAAGGCCGTGTTTTGCTTTGTTCTAAAATTAATTGTTCTTTGTTGGTGTTCTTTTTTGGTTTCTGATTCTAACCTAATTAAGTGTTCTTTTGGTTTCGGTTCTGTTCTTTTCTTTTGGTTCTGATTCTAATTCTTTTGGTTCTGATTCTGATAAGTGTTCTTTTTGGTTAAGTGTTCTTTTGGTTCTGATTCCAATGTTCTTTTGGTTTTGATTCTAATTAAGTGTTCTTTTTGTGTTCTTTTTGATTCTAATTAAGTGTTCTTTTTTGGTTCTGATTCTAATTAAGTGTTCTTTTTTTTTTTGGTTCTGATTCTAATTAAGTGTTCTTTTGGTTCTGATTCCCTAATTAAGTGTTCTTTTGGTTAAGGTTCTGGTTCTGATTCTAATTAAGTGTTCTTTTGGATTCTAATTATTTCTGATTCTAATTGGTTAAGTGTTCTTTTTGGTTTCTGATTCTAATTTCTTGCAAATTAGTGTTCTTTTTCTGATTCTAATTAAGTGTTCTTTTTTTTTTTTGGTTCTGATTCTAATTGGTGTTCTTTTTGGTTTGTTGATTCTTTTGGTTCTGATTCTAATTAAGTGTTTTGCTGGTTCTGATTCTTTGTTCTGGACACAATTCTAATTAAGTGTTCTTTTGGTTAAGTGTTCTTTTTGGTTCTGATTCTAATTAAGTGTTCTTTTTCTTTTCTTTTGGTTCTGAATTCTAATTAAAGTGTTCTTTTAATTAAGTGTTCTTTTGGTTCTGATTCTAATTAAATGTTCTTTTGGTTCTGATTCTAATTATGTTCTTTTTTTGGTTCTGATTCTAATTAATTTTGGTTCTTTGGTTCTGATTCAATTAAGTGTTCTTTTGGTTCTTTTGATTCTAATTAAGTGTTCTTTTTTGGTTCTGATTCTAATTTCTTTGAAATCTTTTTTTGGTTCTTTTGGTTCTGATTCTAATTAAGTGTTCTTTTTGGTTCTGATTCTAATTAAGTGTTCTTTTTGGTTAAGTGTTCTTTTTGGTTCTGATTCTAATTAAGTGTTCTTTTTGGTTCTGATTCTAATTAAGTGTTCTTTTTGGTTCTGATTCTAATTAAGTGTTCTTTTTGGTTCTGATTCTAATTAAGTGTTCTTTTTGGTTAAGTGTTCTTTTGGTTTCTGATTCTAATTAAGTGTTCTTTTTGGTTCTGATTCTAATTAAGTGTTCTTTTTGTTCTGATTCTAATTAAGTGTTCTTTTGGTTCTGATTCTAATTAAGTGTTCTTTTGGTTCTGATTCTAATTCTGTTCTTCTTGGTTAAGTGTTCTTTTGGTTCTGATTCTAATTGGTGTTCTTTTGGTTCTGATTCTAATTAAGTGTTCTTTTTTGGTTAAGTGTTCTTTTTTGGTTCTGATTCTAATTAAGTGTTCTTTTTTGGTTCTGATTCTAATTAAGTGTTCTTTTTGGTTCTGATTCTAATTAAGTGTTCTTTTTTGGTTAAGTGTTCTTTTGGTTCTGATTCTAATTAAGTGTTCTTTTGGTTCTGATTCTAATTAAAGTGTTCTTTTTTGGTTCTGATTCTAATTAAATTAAGTTTCTTTTTTGGTTAAGGTTCTTTTTGGTTCTGATTCTAATTAAGTGTTCTTTTTGGTTCTGATTCTAATTAAGTGTTTTTGGTTCTGATTCTAATTAAGTGTTCTTTTTTAAAGGTTCTGATTCTAATTAAGTGTTCTTTTTTGGTTAAGATTCTTTTAAGGTTCTTTTCTAATTAAGTGTTCTTTTTTTGGTTCTGATTCTAATTAAGTGTTCTTTTAATTAAGGTTCTTTTTGATTCTAATTAAGTTCTTTTTTGTTCTTTTGGTTCTGATTCTAATTAAGTGTTCTTTTTGGTTCTGATTCTAATTAAGTGTTCTTTTTTGGTTAAGGTTCTTTTGATTCTAATTAAGTGTTCTTTTTGGTTCTGATTCTAATTAAGTGTTCTTTTTTGGTTCTGATTCTAATTAAGTGTTCTTTTCTTTTTTCTGATTCTAATTAAGTTTTTTTTTGGTTCTGATTCTAATTAAGTGTTCTTTTTTTCTGGTTAAGTGTTCTTTTTGGTTCTGATAATTAAGTGTTCTTTTTGGTTCTGATTCTAATTAAGTGTTCTTTTGGTTCTGATTCTAATTAAGTGTTCTTTTTGGTTAAGTGTTTCTTTTTTTAAGTTCTGATTCTAATTAAGTGTTCTTTTTTTTCTGATTCTAATTAAGTGTTTTTTGGTTCTGATTCTAATTAAGTGTTCTTTTTTAAGGTTCTTTTGATTCTAATTAAGTGTTCTTTTTTCTGATTCTAATTAAGTGTTCTTTTTGGTTCTGATTCTAATTAAGTGTTCTTTTTGGTTTGGTTCTTTTTGATTCTGAATTAAGTGTTCTTTTTTTGGTTCTGATTCTAATTAAGTGTTCTTTTTGGTTCTGATTAATTAAGTGTTCTTTTTTGTTTCTGATTCTAATTAAGTGTTCTTTTTTCTGATTCTGATTCTAATTAAGTGTTCTTTTTGGTTCTGATTCTAATTAAGTGTTCTTTTTGGTTCTGATTCTTTTTGGTTCTTTCTAATTAAGTGTTCTTTTTTGGTTCTGATTCTAATTAAGTGTTCTTTTTTGTTCTTTTCTAATTAAGTGTTCTTTTTTTTATTCTGTTCAATTTTTCTTTTTGGTTCTGATTCTAATTAAGTGTTCTTTTGGTTCTGATTCTAATTAAGTGTTCTTTTTGGTTCTGATTCTAATTAAGTGTTCTTTTTTGGTTAAGGTTAAGTGTTCTTTTTTGGTTCTGATTCTAATTAAGTGTTCTTTTTGGTTCTGATTCTAATTAAGTGTTCTTTTTGGTTCTTTTGGTTCTAATTAAGTGTTCTTTTTTGGTTCTGATTCTAATTAAGTGTTCTTTTTGGTTCTGATTCTAATTAAGTGTTCTTTTTCTGGTTCTGATTCTAATTAAGTGTTCTTTTGGTTCTGTTCTGATTCTTTTTTGGTTAAGTGTTCTTTTTGGTTCTGATTCTAATTAAGTGTTCTTTTTGGTTAAGTGATTCTTTTTGTTCTTTTTGGTTCTGATTCTAATTAATTCTTTTTTAGTTTAAGTGTTCTTTTTGGTTCTGATTCTAATTAAGTGTTCTTTTTGGTTCTTTTTGATTCTAATTAAGTGTTCTTTTTTTTAATTCTAATTAAGTGTTCTTTTTGGTTCTGATTCTAATTAAGTGTTCTTTTTGGTTCTGATTCTAATTCTAATTCTAATTAAGTGTTCTTTTTTTTCTGATTCTAATTAAGTGTTCTTTTTTTGGTTCTGATTTCTTTTGGTTTCTGATTAATTGTTCTTTTTGGTTCTGATTCTAATTAAGTGTTCTTTTTTTAGTTCTGATTCTAATTAAGTGTTCTTTTGGTTAAGTGTTCTTTTTGGTTCTGATTCTAATTAAGTGTTCTTTTTGGTTCTGATTCTAATTAAGTGTTCTTTTTGTTCTGATTCTAATTAAGTGTTCTTTTGGTTCTGATTCTAATTAAGTGTTCTTTTGGTTCTGATTCTAATTAAGTGTTCTTTTTGGTTCTTTCTAATTAAGTGTTCTTTTTTCTGGTGTTCTTTTTGGTTCTGATTCTAATTAAGTGTTCTTTTTTGGTTCTGATTCTAATTAAGTGTTTTTTTTGGTTAATTAAGTGTTCTTTTGGTTCTGATTCTAATTAAGTGTTCTTTTTGGTTAAGTGTTCTTTTTGGTTCTGATTCTAATTAAGTGTTCTTTTTGGTTAAGTGTTCTTTTTGGTTCTGATTCTAATTAAGTGTTCTTTTTTGGTTCTGATTCTAATTAAGTGTTCTTTTTGGTTCTGATTCTAATTAAAGTGTTCTTTTTGGTTCTGATTCTAATTAAGTGTTCTTTTGGTTCTGATTCTAATTAAGTGTTCTTTTTTTTGGTTCTTTTTTAATTAAGTGTTCTTTTTGGTTCTGATTCTAATTAAGTGTTCTTTTTTGGTTCTGATTCTAATTAAGTGTTCTTTTTGGTTCTGATTCTAATTAAGTGTTTTTTAAAGTGTTCTTTTTTTGGTTCTGATTCTAATTAAGTGTTCTTTTGGTTCTGATTCTAATTAAGTGTTCTTTTTTGTTCTAATTAAGTTCTTTTTTGGTTCTGATTCTAATTAAGTGTTCTTTTTGGTTCTGATTCTAATTAAGTGTTCTTTTTGGTTCTGATTCTAATTAAGTGTTCTTTTTGGTTCTGATTCTAATTAAGTGTTCTTTTTGGTTCTGATTCTAATTAAGTGTTCTTTTTGGTTCTGATTCTAATTAAGTGTTCTTTTTGGTTCTGATTCTAATTAAGTGTTCTTTTTTGGTTTCTTTGTTCTTTTTGGTTCTGATTCTAATTAAGTGTTCTTTTTTGGTTCTGATTCTAATTAAGTGTTCTTTTGGTTAAGGTTCTGATTCTAATTAAGTGTTCTTTTTGGTTCTGATTCTAATTAAGTGTTCTTTTTCTGATTCTAATTAGGTTCTTTTCTAATTAAGTGTTCTTTTTGGTTCTGATTCTAATTAAGTGTTCTTTTTGGTTCTGATTCTAATTAAGTGTTCTTTTTTGGTTCTGATTCTAATTAAGTGTTCTTTTTTGGTTAAGTGTTCTTTTTGGTTCTGATTCTAATTAAGTGTTCTTTTTGGTTCTGATTCTAATTAAGTGTTCTTTTTCTGATTCTAATTAAGTGTTCTTTTGGTTTCTTTTGGTTCTGATTCTAATTAAATTCATCTTTTTTGGTTCTGATTCTAATTAAGTTTCTTTTTTGATTCTAATTAAGTGTTCTTTTTGGTTCTGATTCTAATTAAGTGTTCTTTTTGGTTCTGATTCTAATTAAGTGTTCTTTTTTGGTTCTGATTCTAATTTAAGTTTCTTTTGGTTTCTGATTCTAATTAAGTGTTCTTTTTGGTTCTGATTCTAATTAAGTGTTCTTTTTGGTTCTGATTTCTTTTTAAGTGTTCTTTTTTCTTTCTTTTTAAAGGTTCTTTTTCTAATTAAGTGTTCTTTTTGGTTCTGATTCTAATTAAGTGTTCTTTTTGGTTCTGATTCTTTTGGTTCTGTTTCTAATTAAGTTTCTTTTTGGTTCTGATTCTAATTAAGTGTTCTTTTGGTTCTGATTCTAATTAAGTGTTCTTTTTTGGTTAAGTGTTCTTTTTGGTTCTGATTCTAATTAAGTGTTCTTTTTTCTGGTTAATTAAGTGTTCTTTTTGGTTCTGATTCTAATTAAGTGTTCTTTTTTGTTCTGATTCTAATTAAGTGTTCTTTTTGGTTCTGATTCTAATTAAAGTGTTCTTTTTGGTTCTGATTCTAATTAAGTGTTCTTTTTTGGTTCTGATTCTAATTAAGTGTTCTTTTTTGGTTAAGTGTTCTTCTTTTGGTTCTGATTCTAATTAAGTGTTCTTTTTTGGTTTCTGATTCTTAATTAATTAAAAGTGTTCTTTTTGTTCTTTTGGTTCTGATTCTAATTAAGTGTTCTTTTTTGGTTCTGATTCTAATTAAGTGTTCTTTTTTTGGTTCTGATTCTAATTAAGTGTTCTTTTTGGTTAAGTGTTCTTTTTGGTTCTGATTCTAATTAAGTGTTCTTTCTTTTTGGTTAAGTGTTCTTTTTGGTTCTGATTCTAATTAAGTGTTCTGTTCTTTTTTCTGATTCTAATTAAGTGTTCTTTTTGGTTCTGATTCTAATTAAGTGTTCTTTTTTTTTTCTTTGGTTCTGATTCTAATTAAGTTCTTTTGGTTCTTTTTTAAGTTTCTTTTGGTTAAGTGTTCTTTTTGGTTCTGATTCTAATTAAGTGTTCTTTTGGTTCTGATTCTAATTAAGTGTTCTTTTTGGTTCTGATTCTAATTAAGTGTTCTTTTCTGGTTAAGTGTTCTTTTTTTTGGTTCTGATTCTAATTAAGTGTTCTTTTGGTTCTGATTCTAATTAAGTGTTCTTTTTGGTTATTCTAATTAAGTGTTTTTTGGTTAAAATGTTCTTTTTTGGTTCTGATTCTTTTTAAGTGTTCTTTTTTTGTCTGATTCTAATTAAGTGTTCTTTTTGGTTCTTTCTAATTAAGTGTTCTTTTTGGTTCTGATTCTAATTAAGTGTTCTTTTGGTTTAAGTGTTCTTTTGGTTCTGATTCTAATTAAGTGTTCTTTTGGTTCTGATTCTAATTAAGTGTTCTTTTTGGTTCTGATTCTAATTAAGTGTTCTTTTTGGTTCTTTTTGATTCTAATTAAGTGTTCTTTTTTCTGATTCTAATTAAGTGTTCTTTTGGTTCTGATTCTAATTAAGTGTTCTTTTTGGTTCTGATTCTAATTAAGTGTTCTTTTTTCTTTTGGTTCTGATTCTAATTAAGTGTTCTTTTTGGTTCTGATTCTAATCTAATTAAGTGTTCTTTTTGTTCTGATTCTAATTTCTTTTTTCTAATTAAGTGTTCTTTTGGTTCTGATTCTAATTAAGTGTTCTTTTTATTCTGGTTAAGTGTTCTTTTTTTTGGTTCTGATTCTAATTAAAGTTTTTTTTTTTCTTTTTGGTTCTGATTCTAATTAAGTGTTCTTTTTGGTTAAGTGTTCTTTTTGGTTCTGATTCTAATTAAGTGTTCTTTTTGGTTCTGATTCTAATTAAGTGTTCTTTTTGGTTCTGATTCTAATTAAGTGTTCTTTTTGGTTAAGTGTTCTTTTTGGTTCTGATTCTAATTAAGTGTTCTTTTTGGTTCTGATTCTAATTAAGTGTTCTTTTTGGTTCTGATTCTAATTAAGTGTTCTTTTTGGTTCTGATTCTAATTAAGTGTTCTTTTTGGTTCTGATTCTAATTAAGTGTTCTTTTTTGGTTCTGATTCTAATTAAGTGTTCTTTTTTTTTTCTAAATTATTCTCTTTTGGTTTGTTCTTTTTGGTTCTGATTCTAATTAAGTGGTTAAGTGTTCTTTTTGGTTCTGATTCTAATTAAGTGTTCTTTTTTGGTTCTTTTTTGTCTGATTCTAATTTCTTTTTTTGGTTAAGTGTTCTTTTTTTTCTGATTCTAATTAAGTGTTCTTTTGGTTCTGATTCTAATTAAGTGTTCTTTTTTTAAGGTTCTGATTCTAATTAAGTGTTCTTTTTGGTTTCTGATTCTAATTAAGTGTTCTTTTTGGTTCTGATTCTAATTAAGTGTTCTTTTGGTTCTGATTCTAATTAAGTGTTCTTTTGGTTCTGATTCTAATTAAGTGTTCTTTTTTTGTTCTTTTGTTCTGATTCTAATTAAGTGTTCTTTTTGGTTCTGATTCTAATTAAAGTGTTCTTTTTGGTTCTGATTCTAATTAAGTGTTCTTTTTGGTTAAGTGTTCTTTTTAAAGTTCTGATTCTAATTAAGTGTTCTTTTTGGTTCTGATTCTAATTAAGTGTTCTTTTTTTTCTGATTCTAATTAAGTGTTCTTTTTTGGTTCTGATTCTAATTAAGTGTTCTTTTTTTTTGGTTCTGATTCTAATTAAGTGTTCTTTTGGTTCTGATTCTAATTAAGTGTTCTTTTTGGTTCTTTTTGGTTCTGATTCTAATTAAGTTCTTTTTTTGTTCTTTTTTCTGATTCTTGGTTAAGTGTTCTTTTTGGTTCTGATTCTAATTAAGTGTTCTTTTTTTGGTTCTGATTCTAATTAAGTGTTCTTTTTGGTTCTGATTCTAATTAAGTGTTCTTTTTGGTTCTGATTCTAATTAAGTGTTTTTTTTGGTTCTGATTCTAATTAAGTGTTCTTTTTGGTTAAGTGTTCTTTTTGGTTCTGATTCTAATTAAGTGTTCTTTTTGGTTCTTTTGATTCTAATTAAGTGTTCTTTTGGATTCTAATTAAGTGTTCTTTTGGTTCTGATTCTAATTAAGTGTTCTTTTTTCTGGTTAAGTGTTCTTTTTTGGTTCTGATTCTAATTAAGTGTTCTTTTGGTTAAGTGTTCTTTTGGTTCTGATTCTAATTAAGTGTTCTTTTTTTGGTTCTGATTCTAATTAAGTTTCTTTTTGATTCTAATTAAGTGTTCTTTTTGGTTCTTTTGATTCTAATTAAGTGTTCTTTTTGGTTATTCTAGTGTTCTTTTTGATTCTAATTAAGTTCTTTTTTGGATTCTAATTAAGTGTTCTTTTTGGTTCTGATTCTAATTAAGTGTTCTTTTTGGTTAAGTGTTCTTTTTGGTTCTGATTCTAATTAAGTGTTCTTTTTGGTTAAGTGTTCTTTTTGGTTCTGATTCTAATTAAGTGGTTCTTTCTGTGTTCTTTTTGATTCTTTTTTGGTTCTGATTCTAATTAAGTGTTCTTTTTTGGTTAATTTCTTTTTTAAGGTTCTTTTCTAATTAAGTGTTCTTTTGGTTCTGATTCTAATTAAGTGTTCTTTTTGGTTCTGATTCTAATTAAGTGTTCTTTTGGTTCTGATTCTAATTAAGTGTTCTTTTTTCTGATTCTAATTAAGTTTCTGATGTTCTTTTGGTTCTGATTCTAATTAAGTGTTCTTTTTTTTTGGTTCTAATTCTAATTAAGTGTTCTTTTTGGTTAAGTGTTCTTTTTTGGTTCTGATTCTAATTAAGTGTTCTTTTGGTTAAGATTCTTCTTTTTGGTTCTGATTCTAATTAAGTGTTCTTTTTTGGTTCTTTTTGATTTTAATTAAGTGTTCTTTTTGGTTTCTGATTCTAATTATTCTAATTAAGTGTTCTTTTTGGTTCTGATTCTTTTTCTTTTTGGTTAAGTGTTCTTTTTGGTTCTGATTCTAATTAAGTGTTCTTTTTGGTTCTGTTCTGATTCTTTTTCTAATTAAGTGTTCTTTTTTGGTTCTGATTCTAATTAAGTGTTCTTTTTGGTTAAGTGTTCTTTTGGTTCTGATTCTAATTGTTCTTTTGGTTCTGATTCTAATTAAGTGTTCTTTTTGGTTCTGATTCTAATTAAGTGTTCTTTTTGGTTCTGATTCTAATTAAGTGTTCTTTTTGGTTCTGATTCTAATTAAGTGTTCTTTTTTGGTTAAGTGTTCTTTTGGTTCTGATTCTAATTAAGTGTTTTTTTTTGGTTCTTTTTTAAGGTTCTGATTCTAATTAAGTGTTCTTTTTGGTTCTTTTTGGTTCTGATTCTAATTAAGTGTTCTTTTTGGTTAAGTGTTCTTTTTTCTTTTTTCTGATTCTAATTAAGTGTTCTTTTTTGGTTCTGATTCTAATTAAGTGTTCTTTTTTGGTTCTGATTCTAATTAAGTGTTCTTTTTTGGTTAAAGTGTTCTTTTTGGTTCTGATTCTAATTAAGTGTTCTTTTTTTAAGTTTCTGATTCTAATTAAGTGTTCTTTTTTGGATTCTAAGTGTTCTTTTGGTTCTGATTCTAATTAAGTGTTCTTTTTGGTTCTGTTTTTTTTGGTTCTGATTCTAATTAAGTGTTCTTTTTTGGTTCTGATTCTAATTAAGTGTTCTTTTGGTTCTGATTCTAATTAAGTGTTCTTTTTGGTTCTGATTCTTTTGGTTCTTTTCTTTAAGTGTTCTTTTTTGGTTCTGATTCTAATTAAGTGTTCTTTTTGGGTTCTGATTCTAATTAAGTGTTTCTTTTTGGTTCTGATTCTAATTAAGTGTTCTTTTTTTGGTTAAGTGTTCTTTTTTTCTGGTTTTTGGTTCTGATTCTAATTAAGTGTTCTTTTTGGTTCTGATTCTAATTAAGTGTTCTTTTTTTAGTTCTTTTTGATTCTAATTAAGTGTTCTTTTGGTTCTGATTCTAATTAAGTGTTCTTTTTGGTTAAGTGTTCTTTTTGGTTCTGATTCTAATTAAGTTCTTTTTGTTAAGTGTTCTTTTTGGTTCTGATTCTAATTAAGTGTTCTTTTTGGTTCTGATTCTAATTAAGTGTTCTTTTTTTTGGTTCTAAGTGTTCTTTTTTGGTTCTGATTCTAATTAAGTGTTCTTTTTTAAGGTTCTGATTCTAATTAAGTGTTCTTTTCTAATTAAGTGTTCTTTTTTGGTTCTGATTCTTTAAGTGTTCTTTTTGGTTAAGTGTTCTTTTGGTTCTGATTCTAATTAAGTGTTCTTTTTGGTTCTGATTCTAATTAAGTGTTCTTTTTTGGTTCTGATTCTAATTAAGTGTTCTTTTTTTTTTTTGGTTCTGATTCTAATTAAGTGTTCTTTTTTGGTTAAGTGTTCTTTTTTTTTTTCTGATTCTAATTAAGTGTTCTTTTTTTCTGGTTCTAAGTGTTTCTTTTTGGTTCTGATTCTAATTAAGTGTTCTTTTTGGTTCTGATTCTAATTAAGTGTTCTTTTTGGTTCTGATTCTAATTTTTCTTTTGATTCTAATTAAGTGTTCTTTTTGGTTTAATTAAGTGTTCTTTTTTGTTCTGATTCTAATTAAGTGTTCTTTTTGGTTCTGATTCTAATTAAGTGTTCTTTTTTTCTGGTTAAGTGTTCTTTTTGGTTCTGATTCTAATTAATGTTCTTTTTTGGTTAAGTGTTCTTTTTGGTTCTGATTCTAATTAAGTGTTCTTTTTGGTTTCTGATTCTAATTAAGTGTTCTTTTTTGGTTAAGTGTTCTTTTTTAAGGTTCTGATTCTAATTAAGTGTTCTTTTTGGTTAAGTGTTCTTTTTTGGTTCTGATTCTAATTAAGTGTTCTTTTTGGTCTCTTTTTGGTTAAGTCTTTTGGTTCTGATTCTAATTAAGTGTTCTTTTTTGGTTAAGTGTTCTTTTGGTTCTGATTCTAATTAAGTGTTCTTTTTGGTTCTGATTCTAATTAAGTGTTCTTTTGGTTAAGTTTCTTTTTTGTTCTTCTATTAAGTGTTCTTTTTGTTCTGATTCTAATTAAAATTAGTCTTTTTGGTTCTGATTCTAATTAAGTGTTCTTTTTTGGTTAAGTGTTCTTTTTGGTTCTGATTCTAATTAAGTGTTCTTTTTTTGGAAGATTCTTTTGGTTCTGATTCTAATTAAGTGTTCTTTTTGGTTCTGATTCTAATTAAGTGTTCTTTTTGGTTCTGATTCTTCTTTTTGGTTCTGATTCTGGTTAAGTGTTCTTTTTGGTTCTGATTCTAATTAAGTGTTCTTTTTTCTGATTCTAATTAAGTGTTCTTTTGTTAAGTGTTCTTTTTGGTTCTGATTCTAATTAAGTGTTCTTTTTGGTTCTGATTCTTTTTAAGGTTCTTTTTTTTCTAATTAAGTGTTCTTTTTGGTTCTGATTCTAATTAAGTGTTCTTTTTGGTTCTGATTCTAATTAAGTGTTCTTTTTTTTTTTTAAGATTCTTTTTGGTTCTGATTCTAATTAAGTGTTCTTTTTGGTTCTGATTCTAATTAAGTGTTCTTTTTGGTTAAGTGTTCTTTTTGGTTCTGATTCTAATTAAGTGTTCTTTTTTCTGATTCTAATTAAGTGTTCTTTTTTCTGGTTAATTAAGTGTTCTTTTTGGTTCTGATTCTAATTAAGTGTTCTTTTGGTTAAGTGTTCTTTTTTGGTTCTGATTCTAATTAAGTGTTCTTTTTTGGTTCTGTTCTTTTGGTTCTGATTCTAATTAAGTGTTCTTTTTTGGTTCTGGTTTCTTTTGGTTCTGATTCTAATTAAGTGTTCTTTTTGGTTAAGTGTTTTTTTAAGGTTCTTTTTGGTTAAGTGTTCTTTTTGGTTCTGATTCTAATTAAGTGTTCTTTTTGTTCTGATTCTAATTAAGTGTTCTTTTTGGTTCTGATTCTAATTAAGTGTTCTTTTTTTTGGTTAAGTGTTCTTTTTGGTTCTGATTCTAATTAAGTGTTCTTTTTTCTGTTAAAGTGTTCTTTTTTGGTTCTGATTCTAATTAAGTGTTCTTTTTGGTTCTTTTTTTGGTTCTGATTCTAATTAAGTGTTCTTTTTGGTTAATTCTAATTATGTTCTTTTTGGTTCTGATTCTAATTAAGTGTTCTTTTTTGGTTAAGTGTTCTTTTGGTTCTGATTCTAATTAAGTGTTCTTTTTTTTATTTCTTTTTTCTGATTCTAATTAAGTGTTCTTTTTGGTTCTGATTCTAATTAAGTGTTCTTTTTGGTTAAGTGTTCTTTTTTGTTTCTGATTCTAATTAAGTGTTCTTTTTTAAGGTTCTTTTTGATTCTAATTAAGTGTTCTTTTGGTTCTGATTCTAATTAAGTGTTCTTTTTTGGTTAAGATTCTTTTTTGGTTCTGATTCTAATTAAGTGTTCTTTTTTTTTGGTTCTAATGATTCTTTTGGTTCTGATTCTAATTAAGTGTTTTTTGGTTCTTTCTAATTAAGTGTTCTTTTTTGGTTAAGTGTTCTTTTGGTTCTGATTCTAATTAAGTGTTCTTTTTGGTTCTGATTCTAATTAAGTGTTTTTTTTTAAGGTTCTTTTTGGTTCTGGTCTAATTAAGTGTTCTTTTTTCTGGTTCTGATTCTAATTAAGTCTTTTTGGTTCTTTTTTAAGGTTCTTTTTGGTTCATTCTTCTTAAGTCTTCTTTTTGGTTCCATTTTCTTCGTGGCTTACGGTTACATCACATTAAAACTCCAGTTCCCGTATGGTCACCAAAGTTAAGCAACGTCGCCTTGTCGTATCTAGATAGGTGACCGCTTGAGAATACTAGGTGCTGAAAGCTTGGATATGCAACGGATTTAATGAATGATGACTTGGAATTCTTAATCGGAGAGCCGAGTTCTAACCCCGACAGGTTCGTTATATTCACTTAAGTGCAAATATCCTTTGGAAAAGTATGAATCCACTCCTTCTCTCCCCATCTATGGGTTAATTAGTAAGACTTCTATCACAGAAAATTATCTTCCCATCCCCACTAAAAACAATTCTTCCAATCTAAAAATATGTTCTGGTCTTAGATAACCTAAAAATGGGTGATAAGCAATAGAAAACGAAACAATCACTCAATAATTTAAAACATCATCGTTGCTCACGTTCAAACCATAGTATTCTCAGTATCCTTCTGTAGAAATATATTTCTGTTGTAATATAAATAAACTTATAAACGTCTCATTTACGTTTTTTTTTAGGTGGGGGGATACTGATTAGTTTAAACGCTTGTAGAAATATTTTAATGATTTTAAATAAGTTTTTTTTTTTTTTGCTGTTCTAAAAAAATCCTGTGATCGTAAATATAATGAAGTCTTTACACTTTATATTTCTTAAAGTAATACCTGTTTATATTTTTTCTTTTGTACATCTTTTATATTCATTATATTCATTACTACGCATTTACATCTTTTTTCTTCCTTCAAACTTTTTTTATGTTATCAGTGATACGATAAGCGAAAACACGCAGCAGAGAAAGCTGAACCTATTGGCTGATTTGCGTTGAGTTTTATACGAATGCGCGTTGCTCTTGGCGTCATTGTACACGTGCGAGAATAATAACTATTTGTCAAGAAAAAAATCTTATAAAAATATTTCTTAATCTGATTAATATTTTGCAGGTTTTTTTTTCTATTCTTCTCTGGATTTGAACTCTTTGATCTTTTCATTTTACGTTTGTTTCTTTTTCCTTTCATTAATATTTTCCTTCTTTTCGTGTAGTCTTCCATTCGTGAGGATCTCAGTAGGTAACCTATTGGCGAATATATATATATATATATATATATATATATATATATATATATATATGTTAGTGTGTCAGCAGGTGTGCACACATATCGACGCACATAAAAATGCTCATCCGCTTTCAAGCATATAAAAGCATGCACATATAGATCCTTAACCTTTGTTCTCTATCATTGGTGTGCGCACGCACCGACTCAATCGTTCCTTCTCGCATATAAACACACATTAGAGTGCGTTTAAAATGAGCACACCTTTATCAACAGATGCCCATAGATCTATCTGCATCTACGTCCATGCACAATGAGAACATCTTATATATGCATCAGTGCGAAACCATTTTACACACCCGAACGCAAAATATCTCTACACATAATCAAATCATGACTTGTTACATATGAACACACTGAATGCATGTGAGTGAGCATCTAAATTACGCGTGTATAATTTTTGCTTATAAACAAACCAATTAGAACGGTAGGATCAATAATTCTGAAACCTAACGAGCAGCTTTTCACTGAATTCTGATTTGCCAGTGAATTGAAAGAGATGATTATGTTGGAAAATGAACATTTGTTTAGTAAAACATTTCATAAAAATGTACGTAATTAGAACAATCATAGTTGCAAATTTATAAAGAGATTTCTTTACCGATTTAGAGTTTGCCCTCTGTAGTTAAATCAGTACCTCTTAATGAATCTCAGATGAGGAGATATATATATATATATATATATATATATATATATATATATATATATATACACACACACACACACACACACACACATATATATATATATATATATATATATATATATATATATATATATATATATATATATATTGTGAAGTTGTCCGTTAAAATTAAGTATAACTCAAGCAAATCAGTCTCTCTTAAGGAATATATATATATATATATATATGTGTGTGTGTGTGTGTGTGTGTGTGTATATATATAGTGTATAGGAGCAGCAGGCTATTATTCAAACATATATTGTTAAATATAACAGACAACGAACTTCTATTATGTTTTATTAGGAGCCGTTCCAAGCTTCGTACATTGTCTTTAATTTTAGGAGAAAAGAAAGACAAAAACTGTACAATGTTTGGATGTTTCTTTATTGCCTTATTGCCTTGTTCATCGATCTAAGCCTTCATGTCACATGGGCCATCATCAGTCCAAATAACCACTCTGATTATGTTGTCTGTTATATTTAACAATAAATCTCTGAATATATATATATATATATATATATATATATATATATATATATATATATATATATATATATATATGTGTATGGACAATGTGTGTATGGACAATTATACGATTTGGACAATTTTGTTACTACATCCGGTATATATATATAATTTTTTTAATTTTTTAATTTTTTTAATTTTTTTAATTTTTTTATTTTCTTATTGTTCAATATATATATATATATATATATATATATATATATATATATATATATATATATATATATATATATATATATGTATGTATGTATACCAGGTGT
>CAHIKZ030000513.1:230000-265000 GCA_903632075.3 Acanthosepion pharaonis | reverse complement strand
TCATCCGTCTCATCGAAAAAGGATTCTTTTTGCAGTAAAATAAATGACAGAAAGAAAAGAAATTACAAATATCACCTTTGACACTTAGAGTTACTTATTCTTTTGGATGCAGAATTAATTGCATCTTATCATGTTAACAGCTTCAGATGTTCCTATGGATAAAAAGAAAATTAAAACAAACAACAAAAACAAGTTCGTAGGCTTATTTGAGGAATATTTCAACCCAAGTTTTCACCAGAAAACTACTAGCAGATTACCCGAAAACGTGCGAATCTAAAGATCATTTCAACAGTTCCTCTTCTATGTGCCGTGTCCCTTCAGGACGTTAACGATCATAGCTCTCCCCAATTTTATGTCCTTTGTAGCTCTTAAATGTTATCTTTTTGCTATCTCTCCGACACCTTGCTCGGCCATCCATTGACCGAAGTTCGCTTTGTAGGTTATGCATTGTTTTCTTATAGGCCTATTTTCTTCAATCTGTTTTGGGAGTATCAAATTTCCCATGCCCTCTTTCCTCATTATGTGCCTGATGTTTAGTATAAGCCTCCTTTTTTGTTTCCATTATCTCTAGAACTTCGTCGTGGCTCACATGATCGGTCCATGGTATTCAAAGTATCCTTCTGTAGAATCACATTTCTGTTGCTTCAAGTTTCATCTTCATCTGTGAGGAGAGTGGGCAGCATTCACTGCCATATAAGAGGACCGATATTACATTACAGCTCAGTGCATTTTTGTTTATAACGAAATGTTTTAAAAAGATATTCAACTCCCTTTGCAACTTCTCCGTTTGAAGACCCCTCATGTAATGACACTTGTCACTTCCCGATAGAGATGTCCTCTCTGGATAGGGGATAGTTGATTTAGTATGAGGACTGATATTACATAACAGTTCAGTACTATTTTCTTTGATTTTAACGAAATGTTTCAGCTAATACTTTATCCAGATTTGGAAGGGAAATTTCGCTATCCAGATACGCCTTCGGATTTCGGTGTTGCACTTTCCATTACTTGTTAATTCACTTCCCAGATATTTAAATTGTTGTATTCGCTTGATTTTGATACCTCCATTTTGTAATTTGCATGTTGGGCTGTTCCTTTTCCTAACCAGCATTCATTTCGTCTTCTTGCAACTGTTGTTTAGTACTTTTTTTTATCACTTTCATTCAATACCTTCTGTAGAAGTTCTTGTAGTTTTCTTTCTGTGTGTATAATTACAGTGCCATCTGCATCTTTTATATTCAGATTGTGACTGCCAATAATGAATCCTGGTAAAATATCTGATTCTCTCAGAATCGCCACACTGTAGAGGTTGAAGTCCGGTGAGAACACATCCTTGTCTTACAACCATTTCTATTTTTGTATATTTGCTGAACAGATAGACAGTCAAAAGTAAGAATGACATAGACAAACGCAATACCGAGTTAGAGAAATTCAATACCCAGATAGACAGAGAAACACAGTACCTAGATAGACAGATAAACGCAATACCGAAATAGACAGACAAAAGCAATACTGAGATAGACAAACAGACGCAATACCAAGATATATAAACTCAATACCCAGATAGACAGAGAAACTCAATACCTAGATAGACAAACGCAATACCGAGATCGGCAGAGAAACTCAATACCTAGATAAACGCAATACCGAAGTAGACGGACAAAAGCAATACTGAGATAGACAAAAAAAAAAAACGCAATACCATGATAGAGAAACTCAATACCCAGATAGACAGAGAAATTCAATACCTAGATAGACTGACAAACACAATACCGTGATAGACAGATATATGCAATACCGAGATAGACAGACAAATCAATACCGAGGTAAAAGGACAAAAGCAACACTGAGATACATATATCAGTTTATCATAATTGTACCATCTAGCACATTTGATGGATACAGATAAAAGCTGCCATCCGGCTTTTGTATGCGCAGTACTTAATAACACAGAAGAAATGTGCCGATTTTATTGTTTCAACGCCATGTGACGAGGATCCAGCTTATCGTCTTTTCTTTCTTTTTTTTTTTTTTTATTTGAGTTCAAGCACATTAGCCAGTCTTCTGATGTTGCACAACAACCAATGGAAAATAGAAAATAAAATAAAAGCTTGTACATCTCCGATTTGTATATTTCCCGCAGGAAATCACTGGAAACCTCACAAAGATCGCTAAAACTCATCTTTACCCACGCGAGACGACCGTGGAAATCAACGATCTGAAAAAAAAGTCGGCGATGCTTTCATTTGGCGTCTTCGCCACAGGGACACGTGGGAACAAGATGTCGGGCACGGACACGCTACGTGCTGTGTGTAGTAGGCAGAAATGAAACAACAAGCACAGATATTGCGAATATTATTCGCTTTTAATATCAAAAAGTGAACAAAAAATGGCATTCCCATCAGAGGTATGCAAAGAAAAGAGTAGAATGAAATAAATATTTATATCATTGGGTATCGTATATTTTATGAGTACACAGATGTACGGGCTAATCTCTTTAGTTTGCGTCATTGTAACTATCTGAAACCCATACCATCGTGAGGTTTTGACAAGACTGATTGCCTCCCCACTGGTTGAAAGCATGAAGAAGTCACCTTCCGCAGTGCCGGTGAGTGCAAAATCTGACACCCTGAGCGGGAGGAACCTGATTGGAAGCACTGGGCAGGAAAGAAAAATATGCGCTCTACTCAAATAGATATAAGAAAATAAATAAATATAGAATTTAATAAAGAAACAGGGCGTCTACTCAAGTAAGAGTATCCACTAAAAATAATCTTTAAGCAATACAGTTTATCGGAATAATAAATAAAATATTCAGCTTTTTTTGTATGTATATATATATATGTTAAAGACATTTTTTATGTTTAACATTCTTTTTATAGATACAAGTATTTAAGTAAATGCTCTGTTTATAATAAATAGCATTAAATAACATTTACCGGCCTGAATGTCCGAGAAATTTTCATAGAAAATATTCGTCCTTTGTCTTTAATAAATTGTCGGACTTTGTCCATTTCTTAATGTATATATATATATATATATATATATATATATAATGTTCTCTTCCGCTGTTTATCGCTTATTTCCTGTTTAGGATTGGGTTTCTGGTACTTTCTAAAGTCTTTGCTTTCTATTTCACTTTTGGTGGTCCCTTGCGTCTTGGTGGCATTATCACCTTGCTTAGAGTGGTACCTCTTACTCTTAACTCTCTATCTCGAGTGGCTCTTTGGTCTTGTACAGAATGAACATCATTATAAAAAAAAATCATTATTTCACACACACAAAATTCTTGCCCCAGAAACAATATGTCTTCCAACACAACCTACAACCTCTTCTCCGGCATGTTTTTGAATTTTATTCATCTATGTGGTAGCGTCGGAGAGTGAGAAGAAAGGACTAAGCATAAACTACAAGAAGACAGAATGCATGGTCATCAGTAAAAGGATGAGCCCAAAATGCGGTTTGAAGGTAGGAGACACTAGAATCAAGCAGACGCGGAAGTTTAAATATATGGGAAGTGTTTTGACAGAGGACGGTAAGTGCGACACTGAGATCCGTAGACGTATTGGGATGGCCAAGGACACATTCCAAAAGCTGGGTAGAGTATTGCGAGACAGGAGAATTTCTTTGGTAACAAAGAAAAGAATAATGAGCTGTTATGTGACATCTGTCATTCTTTACGGCAGCGAATGTTGGACGATTTCCTTAAAGATGAAGAAGAGACTCGAGGCGACGGAGATGTGGTTCTACAGAAGGATGCTATAAATATCATGGACCGAACGTGTTAGCAACGATGTGATCTTAGAGAGGTTGCAAACAAGTAGGAGGCTTATACTTAATATCAGGAAGAAGCAGCTGAAGTTTCTGGAAGGAGGGCCTAGAGAATCTGATACTCACGGATCGAATAGAGGGAAAGAGTGGCAAGGGAAAACAAAGCGTGACATATCTGGCGGACTTAAGCATGTGGATGACAGAACGTGGTCTGGGCGAAGATGCAAAGGGAAGGAATTTGTTGAGATCTGCAATGGATAGAGGGAGGTTGGGAGCCATGGTTGCCTACATCCTGAAAGAACATGGCTCATAAAAAGGAAGAAAAGAATGTGCCGTGTCCATTCATGACATGAGCGAAAAATGGCTCTCCACAATTTCCTGTCTTTTGTAGATTTAATTAATTTATTTTATTTTATTTTATTTATTTATTTTTGTTTGCTATATCACCCAATCCCTGTTCTGTCAACCATTTACATGTTTGGTGGGTTACTCGTTAATTTCGTCTGAATCACTTGCCTTTATATTGTCCTGGGAGTTTCAAATTCTCCAATCCCACTTTCCTCTATATATTCAATCAGGACTTGGGCGAACATGACTCTCTGCGACTTTCCCTCCTTTATATTAGGTTGGTGCAAAAATAATGCCGTAATAATGTCGTTTTTGGACGTATTTTTTAACGTGAACAAACGACATCATTACGTCATTATTTTTGCACCAACCTAATAGCTTTTAGCAATATTTGCTTTTATTTTTTATTATCATTCCCACTCCGTGATCTGCCATCCATTTATCCAAACTCGTTTGGGTAGGGTACTTACTGATTTCCTCTCTCCTTCTTCTCTTCAATATATCCTCTGAGAATCAAATTTCAAAGTCCTTATCTCTACAGGCTTTTTAATTATTTTGGCTAATGTACGTATTGCATATATTCTGAACATTTTGCAGTTTTTTACGCTTCATCATAGTTTCCTCTGCTTACATCAAATATTACCTCTTTAGCGGTGTTTTGTTGTTGAATAGTGATGATTTTTGGTAGTGTTTTTTTCTGCAGGAATATTGTGACGTTTGTGCATTCTTTCCCTAGAGAGATGACTTCATCTAATAGATACAGTGGTGAAGAGATAGATATATTTTGCATTAAGGTAAGTGAATGCACATTTATGTATATGTGCTAGAAATTAAAATTCACTTTCTGGTTCTTTTAGTTTTCATCTTCCTTAAATGTTGGTCGTAGCTTACATCATTAATTATTATAATAAGTAGTACTGTAGTAATAGTATTTTATTATTTAATCAAATACACACCGTAGTTTGAAAATATCTACATTTAATTTTGTCTTACATATTTCTATTTCGCTATAGATGAAATCCTTAAACTGAATTGAGGTTTAGAGGCATCGAATCTAAACTGTGATATCACTGTTTGCATTTACAATAAATATTTTTATAAGGCCCGAGAGCCACTCAAGGTATATGGTTACAGATTAAGAGGTACAGATTATGAGGATATGTAGGGAAGATAACCTTAGACTTGAACAGTTTAATATTCTAGTGATCGGGGAAGCATTGTCTTGGAAGTCGATTCCTCAAAGCAACAATTCGTGGGAAGAAGCTGCTCGAAGGAAACTTACATCTCATCAATGGAAAATGAAGTGAATGAGGCTGTTTCTCTACAATATGCGAAGCATGGTGTGTGTTAGAAGGTTAGAATTGGTGAAAAACTAAGGAATTTAATTCGTCTGAACACTTTCCATGCAAACAGGGATAGAGCAGCAAGAGGCATGCGACGTTTCGCGTGTGGAAAAGGGATTGTATACTGGAAAATAATTTGTTAGCCACATGGACGCGGAGACGCTTTTGGATTCTAACGTGACTTGAAAGTGAAGACTGAGCTGCTCTAGAAGTACTCAATTAGAAAAGAACATGACCGTCAACAATTTCAAATTTGTTGTTATAAAAAGAGATCTGAAAAGATGGGAAAAAATTGTCACATTTTATTTTTATTTTTATCAAAATGTCAATAATTTTCAAATCGCTTTAATGACTTGCTTTAAAAGACGTTTAGAAATGTATTCATTTTGTTGACCCTTTCTCACCAGCTTTCTCACCGTACATAAGGTTTGAAAAGTTCAAGAGATTTTGTCGATATTACTGTTTTGTTATATATTTTTGGAGTTTCTTTTGGATCTTTGTGCAGTTTGTATATTACGTTGGATTGTAGGCAGTTTACTGTTTAGTGGGCATTCGGACATACTTCTGCAGTTGTGTTTCTGTTGGTTACTTTTCTCTTGTATTTTTTATTCGTTTGGAGCAGGTTTGTAGTTTTGCAGTTATAGAGCATTTCTGAATATTTTGTGCTGGGGACGGGCTTGGCGATGAATATCTTGCCTGTACATGTTTCTATATTTTTAATATACAATAGGTTGAACTATATGATTTTTTTTTTTTTTTTTTTTTTTTTGGTTGGTGTACATGTTAATTTTGCCGAAAATTTATTGTTTTCTAGTGTCATTTATTTAATCGGTTTTTGCCTTCGATGAAATATTTTTTGACGAATTGTTGAATAATCTACGAGGATGGATTATGAAATTTGTCTGATTATGGTCAGAGACGTATTGCGTATGAAAAATTTATAGTTTTGTTTCTTGAATGCTTGATGTGTCATTTTTTGTAGGCTGAAAGTGACACGTAAGAAATTTACCTCTTTCAGGCTATTGTGCATATTGCATATATTCTGAACACTTTGTATTTTTTACGATCTATCATAGTTCCTCCTGGTTACATCAGATATTACTTCTTTAATAGTGTTTTCTTGTTGAATAATGGTGATTTTCGGTATTGTTTTTTTTTTTTTTTTTTTTGGGTGGGGAGATAGAAATATTTAACATTTAGGTGGGTGAATGCACATTTATATATGTTTTTTATGGTACGGAATTAATCTATTACTGATCAGGTGTTTTTCCACATGCTTAGATCGAAAGTAGTTTCTAGTTCAGCTTTAATGTCTTCGGATTTAATTTTACTTATTTCTCATAGGATTATTTTGGGCTTATTAGTTTGCATTTTCTCTTATGTCTGAAGTTCTATTCCTGTTTTTTTATTGTGAAATGCTTGTGATTATATTTTTAATAGTGGAACACACACACACACACACACACACACATATATATATATATATATATATATATATATATATATATATATATATATATATATAGGTAGGTAGGTAGGTAGGTAGGTAGGTAGGTAATGAAAAGTTTGGTAATCCGTATGGATAATCCCAAGGAGGATGTAATCCAGAGATCAATGTCAAACCAGACCAACTATTTAGAAAACAGACAACCTTATGGGTCTATTGCTTATATTATTTACATTATTCGGACTATTGTCCTCATCTTTGTCGCCATATTTATCACAACGTTTCGGCCGTTGCACGCACCGGCCTTCTTCAGGTGGTTGGAATTTCTAACTAAACCCTTTCGAAATTCCAACCACCTGAAGAAGGCGGAAGGGTACAACGGGCGAAACGTTGTGATAAATATGGCGACAAAGATGAGGACAATATTCCGGATAATGTAAATAATGCACATAATACCTCATTTCAGAAATATAGACAGGGTCTATTGCTTATATGTCATTTCCCCAGGAAGGTGTTCCTCCTGGTTCCTCATATCATATCCAGGGTAAAAAATGATTTTAAATTTACGTATTATTTTTATACACTTTTGTGGGGGTGGTACTTTTATGTTTATGTTGAGAGAGGGAGAAGAGGAGGATGACAGATATGGTCGAAATTAGAGTGGGAAGGGAGAGATAGGAATAATTTTAAATCTATTTTTATTAAGATACTTAAGAGTAAGAGAGGGGGTAAGGACCAGACATTGACCTATTTAATAAGTCATCTCAAAGGAAACGAGACAAAGAAAAAAGATACGTAAAGGTATAAGAAAACAAAAGTGGAAGCAGGTGGGTGAGGAGAAAAAGAAGAATAAATTAACATATATGGGCACATTGTGGTTAATTTGAAAAACACAGATATATTGGCAGTTAACGTTTGATATTAATTTAAAAAGTTAAAAAAATATCAATAAAACAAAATAGGAAAAGAATTATAATGTGAATATAAGATAAACAAATAAATATTAATATTATTAATTAATAATAACTAAGGAGTAAAAAAATTATAATTAAAATTTAAAGTTTCAAATTGGAGAAAGAAGTATGACAAAGTGAAAAATGCTTTCGTGTGAAGTGTTTCGTTCTTTAGGACTTAATCGGACTAAGTTTATGATTACGTTATTGCGCATATGCAGTAGCAAGAAAGAGAAAAGCTGATAATTGTTTTAAATATATGTTTTGGATAGGCAATCTACTCGATTTCATTCACATTCTTTTTGTTAGCGTTTCCACCAGTTTTGTTATGAAATATCCCAGATTAATAGAAAATCTACTGAGAAAAAAGAAACATAAGACCCTAAATGCAAATTTACGGTGGATTTTGTAGCGATTAAAGCACTTTCTAAACATTTTCGTTTTAGTAAATTGTCTTCTCCTTTAGAGTAGATTTTTGAAATTAAAATTATTGTCAGTCTCGATACAGTGAGCAACTAATACACTTGATTTTTTTTAAGATCCTTTTTGTGTTCACATAATCTTTTATTTAAATTCATTGGGGTTTTTCCATGGATTCGTCGTGAAAATTATTACAAAGAATAGAGGAAATTCCTCCTTCAAGATTTTGATTATTTGGTTTTATATAGTCTTTAAAGATTATTAAATGGATTAGTTGCTCGAACCTTTCTCCACTTTTTTTCGTACTTCTTCCCCTTACATTTGTTCTTGATATATATATATATATATATATATATATATATATATATATATATATTTTCTTAATTTTTTAATTTATTAATTTTTTAATAATTTTTATCGTTAACGACAATTTAGCTAGACATTTCGCTTTAGTTTATCATCGCTTGCTTTAATAAAGTCAAATGACTATGTACTATTTTCCGATTGCCTATTTTATTCAATTTGTATTCTATACAGATCTGTTCTGAGAAATTTAGCATATATATATATATATATATATATATATATATATATATATATATATATGTTTGTGTGTGTATTAATATCTATATGTATATGCACTGATATCATTGTAATGAAAATAATATATATATATTACTACATAAAACAATATATATATATATTACTCCATAGAAAATGAATATTTCTTTATAAGTGTGTATGTGTGTGTGTGTGTGTGCGCGCGTGTGTGTGTGTATAAGTGTGCGTACTATTGTGATAGGGTAAAGAGACTAAAAGTGCTTTTATATACTAGTCTTATACTTCAAAATATCTATTTAATTAGCGGTCTAAAAATCTTATTACATTAAAACCCTTAATGCGCTACACCTTGATAATCAATTGTTATGAATATCTGCGCTTAGACGCCTCAGTATTCAAAAACACACACACACGTATATATATATATATATATATATATATATATATATATATATATATATATATATATATATATATATGTGTGTGTGTGCACTTACATGAGTTTATAAATGTCAATAGACATCCTATCGTAGTTTAAAGAAAGGGTCTTTATAGTAAAAGTAATTCACTGAATAGAAAACATTCAAAATCTAAAATAATCAAGTAATGGCTTTGTGAAAGAGAAAGATGAAGACCTTTCATTTTTCCTTTAAATAAAACACAATTCAAGGTGGAATGAAGAATTGCGTATTTTAATGACATTTTTCAACTACCGACTGCTTTAAGAGGAAGATAATTTGGTCGCCTTATGCGCAAAAGTAGATGAGCAAAGCGCTATAATTGTCAACTAGGTAGGTTTTAGTTATTCATAAAAACAACTGCGATTTGATAGCTTTACAAAGAATACAACTGCGATATCAAAATGGAATCCCAATGGCGCTGTTGTGAAAACATGGCGACGCACAAAAGAAGGTTTCTTCTTTGGGTTCATTCATTAAGTAAAAAGGCTAGAAAGAGAATAAAGAGATGAGAATATATTCTTTTTCCTTACGTCAATAATATCTATTTTTTTTTGTATGATGAATATGATTTGAATACCAGTTTTTAAGTGACTTTAAGTAATCACTGACGTCGTTTAAGCCTTTATAATAATTCTTTCTATTCTATCAAGATTTTGCATTACATTCTGTTGTGAAACGTTTATACGCTTTCTCTTTTTTTACGTTTAATATATATAATGACAGATAATGTTAATACATCAAATTAGATGGTAAGTGAGGTGTAGCTAATCTCGCTCAAGGTCTTGATTTTACGCATTTTGTTTTACTTACATATAATTTTCGCCTTTTTTTCTCTGATTTTTGTATTGAATTGAATGTGCTGGTAGTGTATCGATACGTGATGATGGAATTTAAAATCGTCGTTACAAGCTCAAATTAATATCTAGTCTGTTATGGTGCATTTTCTAAGTGGTGCTTAGAAGTGTTACAAACCTGAAGGTATCGAGCAACCAGTGAGGATCGAACTCACTAGTCAGTAGTAATTGTTCTAGCGGGACAAGCTTGCTAACCATTATACCACCTCTAGGTACCCCTGTCTCGTCTGTTATGATTGCTTTCATACATTTTCACTTTGGCAAGATATATAGGTTTAATAGCAGGGTAAACTGGGTTCACAAGCTTTGGCTGGCGGCCAGTCTAGGATAATTAATATTCTGAACTCAAAACTGTAATGGTTTTGTTTGGTTTATTATTTTTTACGGCATATCAACCGCAGTGGGTTATTTAATGCCGACAAGACTTTTAAAGATAGGTTCATATGAAGAGAAAATGTATTCTTTGTGAGAAATCGGATTGTAGATCAGGTTTCATTGATGTATTTTTGTAAAGTTTTTTGTCGGGAATCGAACGTATTGCTGGTAATGTATTTTTTTTTTAAAATATATTGCTAGTAATATTTTTTTTTTCTTTTCAAAAATGTATTACTGGCAATATTTTCGTTTTCAAAAGTTTTACTGGTAATATCTCTTTAAAAAAATATATTGCTGGTAATATTTTTTTCAAAAGTTTTTACTTGTAATTTTTTTTCAAATATGTATTGCTGGTAATATTTTTATTTGAAAATATTTTTACTGGTAATATTTAAAAAAAAATGTATTGCTGGATTTTTTTTTCAAAATGTATTGCTGGTAATATATTTTTTCAAAAATGTATTGCTGGTAATAATTTTTTTTTCTTTTAAAATGTATTGCGGGTAATATTTTTTTCAAAAGATTTTACTTGTAATTTTTTTTTTTTTAATTTTTACTTGTATTTTTTTTCAAATATGTATTGCTGGAAATATTTTTATACAAAAATATTTGTACTGGTAATATATTTATTCAAAAATGTATTGCTGGAAATTTTTTCAAAATGTATTACTGGTAATATATTTTTTCAATAATGTATTGCCGGTAATATTTTTTTATGCATAACTGGTAACATTTTTTTTAATGTATTGCTGGTATTTTTGCTATAAAATCTATTTTTATACTTTCATAGTGTTATGAACCCAGTTTCTGTGTTAACTATTTGCCCATAGCTGGGACCTTAACAGGTGCTACCACCCCGGGTAGACCTGGGAACATTAACGGATTTTTTTTTCGGATTACATCTATATTTTCGTTATCCTCTTATTACCGAGAAGTAAAAAACAAGAACAAATCTATTTCCATACCTGAGGATGTCTGTAGGAACAGACGAAAGCTTGTAAAAACGAAAAAAGACCTTATGCAACTGGAATTTATAAACAGGGATCATATCATTCATATACAGGTTCGGGGTTAGTGTACCTTATTGAAATTGTTTGCGAAGATATATTCTCGCGATTTAAATCATTAACCTCTATATTCGTTTTTTGTATGAATGATTCATGTAATTATAAATTAAACTGCACCTATAATCGAAATTAATATATATATATATATATATATATATATATATATATATATATATATATATATAATGCAAATCTATTTAAACTCGGTGGGTGAAAAAAACCTGGATAGCACAATTTTTAAATAAACTGGTATCCGAGCAAAATGGAAAAAAAAGAAAACACCAGAAACCTCCGAACAGGGCGAAAAAAATCGTCCAGTACCATAAATCTCTGGTACAAAGAAAAAGAAATAGAAATACTCAAATTTTAGGAATACGTTTTCACAACATCGCCCACGTGACGACGACGTGATCATATTTAAACGGAAAGCTGATCTTATAAAATATTTCAGTTATCTGTTTGGATTGGTATTGCTTTTATGTCCATCGTCTTTTTCATGTTGAATTGTATATGGTCTATGTTAATTATGTTTTATGAATATGTCCTGAAGATGGTTTATTAGACCGAAACGTCCGACGTTGACATTAAACATTAAAACAGCATATTAGGATTTTTGTTTGTTTTTTCAGTATATTTTTCTTCATATATATTTATATATATATGAGTGTGTATTTGTGTGTGTGTGTTTGGTGGGAAAAAAGATGGAGGCGAAAAAAGATGTCAGTACACATGCATGTTGGATGGAGAGTGGTCCGAAAGACTTGTCACCTCTAAATAATATAGTTTTCTATTTCGACGCTCTCTAGGTGGGGGGGGATTATGAAGGGGAGGGTTTCACGTGAACGATGCCAGAATACGTATCAATTGAAGGACAATATTACACAGGACATGGCGCGGCATCATTTTGTACCAGGGAAAAGACGGCGTTCGTATAGACCATTTCGGTGTCTGACAGTTTCAATGAAAGTGAATAAACTGAATCCAGCATATGTGCTTTGTATTACTTTTTGTTCTTTTGTTTTAATTACTTTATGGTATCTGGCGACAACACTTTCGGACAGCCATCTACATTAAAATTATTTATGCAGGGTTAGAGTAAAAGATTTAAAAGATGCAGTATAAAATTTGTGTGCATTCCTTACTCTTTTTTAACAGATGAAATTAATCAGTGTTTGCTTAAAGTTTTGAAAAAAGACATACCAATGAAGATACAAAGTGAAGTCAAAGTGTAAGTGAAGATTAAAAGTCATCCGATCATAGTGACTATTGCTATTGATTTTGTTGTTGGTTTAACAAATTCGAATATGCAGTACAAACTGTTTCACTGAAAAATCTGTTTATCTTTAATGGTTTGTCTTGTTAGGGTATTTTATTTCTTTTTATTTTCTTTATATAGTATATTTTCGTGTAAAAGATTTTTAAACCTGGTTCTCGCGAGAGAGTGATTGCACAATAGTTAGAAACGGGAACTCAGAAAGAAGACGAGTTTTTTTTTTCTTTTTAAATTACGTTTCAAAGAAAAGTTTCAAATTGACCCAAACGATTTCGTTTTTTTTTGTTTTTTTTTTTTTTGGTTTTGTATTTTCCTGCTTTTTTTCCCCATCTGAAGTATCCTGTTTCTTCTTGGGGTTCAAAAAGAGAATATTAAATAAAGATCTTGACACGCGCTCGAACGTAAGAATGACATTTAGTTAAAAGTATAATAGTAAAATCATTTAGTTTTTCCTGGCACAGGTGAAACTCAACAGTAATGTCCTCAGCTCTGATGACGGGATTGTATCGTAAACGGTTGTTTTCAAGTATTAATCGATCCCTCCAGCGAAGGAAAATATTTCCTTGCTTCACTAAAAAAAAAAAATAATTAATTAGGGCGTCTCCTTTTACCAATCGATTTTCCTATTGAAATTCGAGTTACAATTTTGATTTAAACGACTGACAGAACGTTTAATCTGGATTGCACTTATGGTCGCACATGCATCGTTTATCTTATACTCTCTCTCTCTCTCTCTCTCTCTCACACACACACACACTCTCTCTCTCTCTCTCTTTCTTTCTCACTCACTCACGCTCTTTCTCTCTCATATACACTGACAAACACACAGTATGTGCCTGTCTCATTCTGGTAGTGTGTGTGTGTCTGTCTGTCTATAAAGCTGTTTATCTACATTGGTCTTTCATTTTCTGTTCCTGTTATCGGTTATTTATCAACAGGGAACCAAATCATTAAACTTAAAATTCTCAGGTGTGACTCAGTCCCATAGGCCATTTACTCGTAGAGTTCAATGGCATCTTAGCACCTGAAATATATGTAAGATATATTGGCTGTCAACTCACACATGAACAAGACCACTTTTTGATACAAAAAATCACCTACACGCACCAGAGAAATTGCGCACACGAAGGTAACTCTTAGGTCCGAACAGAGTTTTAAATACTCTGCCACCGAAGACACATACATGAGGATTGGGGCCATTAGGTATATGATCTCCATGTCTACGAAAATGACTCACTAGACCAACCGCCCACAGGAGTCACAGGTGTGGCATTCCTTACGCGGTATTTGAGTGTTAACGTACCTAGATTCTCTCTTTCTGGGTCCACGTTTTATTTGCTGAAGTTTGATTGATATGATTCAAACTCACTGATAGACTGATGGTGGCTCTCAAGCCAGGTCTGTTTGAAGCAATTTCTTCCCTATTTTCCACAAGAATGTCATTATCCTTCAAAAAGTTTTTGAGACAGCCCTTAAATCTCAAACTTGGCTTGGCACTGATGACGCTTATCAATAGAGATTCCTCCATAAAACAGCTTCTTGGAAATGTGGTGATCATCCATGCGGACAAGGTGACCGGGCCAGTGTAGGTGAGAGCCGAAGATCATGCTCTCAATGTTAGGCAGCTGGCATCTCTCAAGCACGACTTTGTCTAGTGTAAATGACAGCCATTTTATCAAGATTATTCGAAGACATCCCTGATGATATCTTTCAATGTTTTGAGATGTCACTTGTAAAATACCCAGGTCTCACAGGCATACAAAAGATCCGAGAGAATACATGCTCGGTATATTCCCAGATTGACTCCAAACCCTTTTCCCTGGGTAAGACGATAAACTACATCCGCGTCCTGGGTAAGACGATAAACTACATCCGCGTCATGGGTAAGACGATAAACTATATCCGAAAGCAAGGTGTCAAATCAGGAGGTTTTGAGGAGCGTGGAATTTATTATATTATTACCAGCAATACATTATTACCAGCAATACATCTTTGAAAAATATTACCAGAAATCCTTTTTTTTAAAAAATTATTACCAGCAATACATTTTTGAAAAAAAAAATATTACCAGCAATAAAAATCTTGTCGCTATTAAACAACACATTGACGCTGATATGCCTTAAACCAAACCAAACAAAACCATTTTCTTAAACAAACCAAAATATCTGGAAGCTTTTCCGATCCCGAGAAAGATATACGTCCAAATATATATGCAGATATTTACATATGCATGGTATATTTACATATGTAATTGCCTACATATATACTTACATATATACTTACATATATAAGTTATATTTCAATATAAACATCTCTGGTAACTTCATGTATTGTACATTCACTGTTAGTTACATTTTCTTATGAAAACAAAACTTAACATTGTGCACATATTTTCATTAAATTCAATGAGACTTCGGGACTTAGAAGATCATGATTCTCCACGGCGTTCTCTTTTCAATTATCTGTGAAAAATTGCCATGCATTGTTGGAATAGACAAGTGGATTTCTTTTCCGTTTCCTTCTACTCGGTTTGGAATTCAGAGTTTTCCTTCTTTTTTTTTTTTTTTTGAGTAGTTGCTAACCAAAGTTAGAGAAACAAGTCTATCCTGCTATTTAACACACAGCAGAAGAAAAGATGGATTCATTGCTTTGCAAAGGGCATTTGTACGAAAGTGAACGCAACAGACTAGTCCAGAATTAATTTCATAGCGAATGAACAGTTAAACATTTTCTAAAAACTAGCATAAAATTTTATCCTAGAATTATTTTCATTTTTTTACTGTTCATATAATTTTAGATATAACAGGTAGGACTTAATTTTTTACTAGTATTTCTTTGGTCTTAATTCCATTTGTTATTTGTAGTAACTCCCAGGTCGCATTGTACGACCGTTGTTAAATGGTATGTATCAGAAATAAAACTTCCGATTAGATACGGACTTATTTCCTTTTTTTTTCGGAAGATTACGGTAAGATGATAAAATTCAGAAGAAATAATAATTTTATCGATAAGTGCTAATGGTAATATTCGCAGTTTTCTTATAAGGAAACACTGACCGTGCAGCCAATGTAAGTATCGTTTGAAATCTATAAACTTTCTGTTGAAATAATTTTTCCTGAAAATAGGTTTCTCATATCCAGTAGCTGTTACTGCTCTTTCCAGTATTGATGGGAGTTTCCTTCCTAACTTTTTTATTTGGAGTAGTGTGGAATGTCAGCATTTTGATTATGCCATTATTTTTTCTTTGTGTTACATGTGATATCCATTTTAGCTGTTACTATGTGATATCCATTTTAATTGTTTTAATAATCCTCAAGTGATGTGGTTTCTGTTATTTAGTAGAGTTCTTTGTTTATGATTCTGTAGTATGGTTGACCCTATTTAGAAAGAGAAGTGCTCATATTACCTTCTCTGGGAAGAGGTCTAAATAATAGAAAGCAAGAACATCACTGAAGAGTAAGAAAACTGGAATACAATATTGGAACTGGAAAAGTGGAATGCACTAATGAGTCAATAAGTTAGGTTAGTATGAATTTTTTTCTTTTTTTGCTATATCCTATCATGCCACAGACAATCATACCTCCATAGCTTCCTTTTCTTTATTATAATAGGATTGTCATGCATTCCTGGGAAAAGATAGAAGAGTGGTTTCCTGTTGCTTTTTTTATACTAGAAATAAGAAAACTAAAGATGTGTAAATTGTAAAGGGTAATTGTCGTGACCAAGTATATGGTTAAGAATGGATATGGATAAATCATGTATTGAACAGTAAATACAACAGAAAAGTATGACACGACTTGGGAGTGTGTGTCGGTTGACCAGCGTTCAGTCTATATCCCTGTTGATATTTAGTAGCGCCCCCCCCACGACGGCACATGTAGCACAAGGCCGAGTTTAACGTGGGTCATCCGAGCCCGTAGGCTCGGCCAAAAAATCCCCTTAGAACCCCCATATAGCAAAGCCTCCTCCGGGTTCCTCTCTGCTCAAAGCAGAGAGTTCGACAGTAAAGAACAGTCTATATCACTGTTATATTTAACACTCCCCCACGTAGGTCGTATATGGCACTAGACCGAGTTTGTCGTGGGTTCTCCGAGTCCGTAGGCTCGGCCAAAAATATTCTGTTTGAACCCGTATAAACGGGTTCAGTGCCTGTCTACCTCCCCGGACGAAACTTTGCCCTTCGGCAAAGCTTCGTCCGCCGAGTCGGAGAGTTTAACAGTTGAACAATGTATATCACCGTTCCTCCGAGGCATATTTTGTGAGGAACGAGAAGACTTACCTCTCGCAAAGCGAATTTGCATGGCGTGTTAAGTCTTGTTGAAAGATCGCGACCGGCGTTAAAAATGAAAAATAAAAATAAAAAATACTAAAAATTGCCTACGAGAGCGAACTGGAGACGTGGATCACGAATGGCTGGCTGATACCAATTGGGGACCCTAAGAGGATTAAGTCCTTTAATGGCCGTTGCACAAGACACCAAGGCTAAGGTACGGCCAGTGATGGACTATAGTGAGATAAATCAATATGTAGATGCTTTTATGGCGGATGCAGACGTGTGTGCCGTACGAATGAGGGAATTGCGGCAGCAAGGAGCCGATGTGTTTTGACCTGCGAAATGCGTATCTTCAAATACGAATCCATGAGATGTTATGGCCTTTCCAAACGGTTATCATCAAAGGAAGGAGGTACTGCATGACGCTTCTGGTTTTTGGCCTTAATGTGGCTCCCCTAATTATGAAATCAATCATTAACACAGTGCTAGATCAGAATGAGCTGATGAAACAGCATATATGTAAATGAGGACATACTTTCGGCAAATGAAGTCAGGCGCAGATTAGAATCTTTCGGCTTGTCTAGCAAAGACACTATTCAATTAAAGGATGGGGCCGATGTGCTTGGGCTTAAAGTCTGGGGCGAGCACAACACATTGTGGTGGAAGCAAGGGAGCTCAGTTCCGGAACTCCCCGCTACACTAACGCGAAGGTCAGTATTTTCCGTAAGTGGAAAGTTAGTGGGGCACTTTCCCTTATGCGGGTGGCTCCGCGCAGCCACAGGATTGATAAAAAGACGAGCAAGCATGATAACAAATGGTTGGCATGATATTATAAAAGACGCCCCTCTTAGGCAGATGATCATTAAGATGCTGACTAGAGTGCACCAAGACGACCTCGTTCGGGGAGATTGGTGCGTAGCTGGAGAAGAAGCCAACGCATGGGTTGATGCAATAGGTGTGGTGTTGGAAAATTGGGTAGTTATACTGGAAGATGCGTGCTGGCTTCGACCAAGAAATGACGTGCAACATATAAACCTGGCCGAATTGGATGCTGCAGTAAAAGGTATAAATCTGGCATTACAGTGGTGGTCCAGGGTGGTACACCTATACACAGACTCGGTATGCATGTACCAATGGCTGTAGAATATTCTGACAGGCAAGAGCCGAGTGAGGACGAAAGCTGCGAGCGAGATGCTAGTCCGTAGGAGACGGGCTAACCTACAGCAGCTAATCGAAGAATACGGTTTGGTAGTTGACGTCACACTGACTACGTCACAGAGGAACCTGGCCGATAAGTTGACTAGAATACCAAAAAGATGGCTTGACATGTTGAAACAGAGGTCAGAGCCACCGACGTGCGCGGGTGTTTCGAGCCAGCTGACCATCGAACAAATCCGCGCCATACGTAGCAAGAGCAGTCATCCTGGCGTACGACGTTCGACTTATTTCGTCCAGAAAGCATGTCCTACAGTGACAAAAGCAATGGTTAGGTTAGCCATACAAAGTTGTGAGAAATACTGTGCGGTAGACCCTGCCCCAGTCCAGTGGAACAAGGGCAAGCTCAGGGTAGACAAAAACTGTTAGCGACTGGGCATGGACGTGACACATCACAATGGCAATCATTTTATAACTTTGACGGATTGCGGCCCGACGCATTTCACTGTATGGCTCCCACATGTGCGACAAGATGCATTATCGATTATACAACAATTACGAGCTATCTTCTATGAACGACTCCCCCTCGTTGAGATATTGACAGACAACGCCCCAACCTTCTGTAGCTGAGATTTTCAGGACTTCGCAGTCGATGGGGTGTACGAGTAAGGTACAGAGGCGCATACACTCCAGAGGGTAACGGGATAGTGGAGCAGTGTCACCGCATCATTAAAAGGATAGCAACCAGAACACTGTACTCCATTCAAGAAGCTGTATATTGGTACAACGTCACGCCCAAAGACGATGTAACACCATCAACTGCGCCGGCCAACGGAATATATACTTACAGGCAGCGGATAAAGGGGATAGATCAAGTAATGCCAAACATTCCGAAGAATACCAAAGAACCATATAAAATTGGTATTTATCAAGCCCCTAAATGGACGTTGTACCACGAGATTTAGTAGAGGACAAGTTGAGGGAGTTATTAGCTCCCAAACAGTCCGGGTTAATGATGTGCCACACCATGTGAAACACGAGTTAAGCGCCTCAGAAGAGCATCACGGCGAAGATACGTCGTCTGTTAGTGATTCGGAGACAACAATGTTTTGCACAATGCAGTCAGATGGTCTGCCCTCTGTATCAGAGAGTACAGATTCGGATGACGAGGAAGGACGTGATGACACCGGAAATCTCAAGGACCCGCAGAACATAGACGTGGCAGTACTACCACCGGAAGCATCCCCTCTACCTCTACGAAGGAGTGTTCGTCGAAGGCGTTCTCCCGCACCCTGTCAACTATATGATCATGAGATCAGGGGGGAGTGTGAGGAACGAGAAAACTTACCCCTCGCAAAGCGAATTTGCATGGCGTCTCAGGTCTTGTTGAAAGATCGCGTCCGGCGTTAAAAACGAAAAATAAAAATAAAAAAAAACTAAAAATTCAAGCCAGCGTAAATTTATAAGATCGGAAGTCTCGGGTGAACGAGAAGTAAGTCTCGTATGGAAATGTTAGTTGCCCCCGATGCGGGCATAAATAGCGAGTCTGTGAGGAAGACGGGACAGAACAGAATGCATTGTTGACGTGACGGCGTACGTACTAACGAGGGAATAGGAGGTCAGTAGCAACAGTTCAGTTGGTAGACTGGAGGACTAGACGAAAGCAAGCACTTTAATCTATTTCAGTCATCGCAAACGACAGGCGAACTGAATTACCCACACATTTTCCTACTATTTTATAGTAAGTGGAAGAGTCCACAATAGCCTCATTAGAGGGAAGACACCACAATATTAACTGTTTCCTTTTAAGGAAACATTCGGCATTCGTTGACGTTGACGGTTGAAATTTATATAATCTTTCTCTTAAAACATTTTTTCATGAAAATAGTTTTCTCAAGTCCAGTTGTTGTTATCGCTCTTTCCAGTACTAATAAAGATTTCCTTCCTAACTTTTTTATTTGAAGTAGTGTGGAATGTCAACATCTTGATTATATAATTATTTTCTCTTCGTGCTAAATGTTATCCATTTTAGTTGGTGCGGTTGTTGAAAGTACTCAAGTGACGTCGATTCAGTTATTTGGTACAGTTCGTTTTTTTTTTTTTTGTGATTCTGTAGCGCCAGTCCACAAAGTTTGAAGAAGGAGCTTTATGTGATTGGATAGATGAACGAGGAGTGGGAGGGATATTAAAAAGATAACCATTACTAAGAAATAGGCGGTTGTGGAGAGCCATTATCGCCTACGTCCTTGAAACGATACTGCACAGAAAAACTCTATCACGTTCTCCATGGTGAAATGTTATCTGTATATGCTGAGTCCATTCGTACAAACAAAAATTGATCTGGAAAAATCCCCAAATAACATCCGAAGTTGGTACATCACCCATCCATACACAAGCAGATAATAGTATGAAGTCCGGTTGGTACCTCGCTCATCCATACAAAAGGACAAAATAGTGCGAAGTCCGGTTGGTACCTCGCTCATCCTTACACAAGCACTATATAGAGCGAAGTCCGGTTAGTACCTCGCTCAATCTTAAAAAGCACAAAATATTGCGAAGACCGGTTGGTACCTCACTTATCCATACACAAGCACAAAATATTGCGAAGTCCGGTTGTTACCTCGCACAAACATACACAAGCACAAAATATTGCGAAGACCGGTGGGTACCTCACTTATCCATACACAAGCACAAAATAGTGCGAAGTCCGGTTGTTACCTCGCACAAACATACACAAGCACAAAATATTGCGAAGACCGGTGGGTACCTCACTTATCCATACACAAGCACAAAATAGTGCGAAGTCCGGTTGTTACCTCTCTTATCCATACACAGGCACTAAATAGTGCGAATTCCGTTTGGTACCTCGCTCATACATACACAAGAACAAAATATTGCGAAGTCCGGTTGTTACCTCGCTCAACCATACACGAGCAGAAAATATTGCGAAGTCCGGTTGGTACCTCGCTCATCCATACATAAGCAGATTATAGAGCGTTTGCAGTTGGTACCTCGCTCATCCATACACGAGCAGAAAATATTGCGAAGTCGCGGTTGGTACATCGCTCATCTATACATAAGCCCATTATAGAGCGTTTTCGGTTGGTACCTCGCTCATCCATACACATGCACACAGTAGTGAAAAATCCGATTGGTACCTCGCTCGTCTATGCCCAAACATATAACAGAAACTTTGTTTTTTCCTCGGGCAAATGATAATTTCACGCCATTATGATATAACTAAATGAATCAAGACGTTTAATCCTACCATTATTTTCACCCACCTACCAAACACCCACTCTTTATACAATATGTGAGAGACACAAAGCACTTGCGTAAAGGCCAAACTTAATTAAACTCTTCAAGTTGTTAATGTCACGATAGACTTTATTGTCAATAGAGAATCAAACACTTTGAAACACGGTTGTGTAAGCTCATATCTAATAAGCCCAACCTACGGTGTTAAAGTTACGAGGGAATGTGCTATTAAATATTGTTATAATGGCGAGTCAAGTAATCGACAAATTTCCAGGTGTGTACTTATAATTGAAATTTTAGTAGCGTAAAAGCGGCAGGATTTAGACGATAGGCGGTAAGAAATGTAAAATCAGTTTCAGTACGAGTTCATAATCAACGTTTTATTAGTGACTGTTGACCATAACGGCAATATCTGCAGTGTTTAAAATGGACGAGAGTTAGCCGTATCGCCATAAATATTCGCAAAAGTATCACGGTTTATCAGACACTAAACTTATTGTAAAGATACCATCAATTAAGATGATTCGGTTCAGATAGGGACGAGCTTTGTTTTCTTTCACTTTTATATTCCATTGGATCGATTCTTCTTTTGTTGTATCGCAATAATTTCTTTTTCTAGCAGGGACAAAAAGTAAATAACTATAAGGAATTTTAAGTAATTAAATTCGGTACGCCACAAATTAGAAGCTGGATGCACGTGAAACATGATTGACTAATGACAATCAAACAACATAAAAGTAAAAATACCAAAATTTATTTTTTCTCCATATCTCATTCTCTAATGAAACTATAATAAAAGTGTTAGATTGATAAACGTTTCCTATTTGCTCTTTATCTTATCATTCTGTCAGATCCCGATCCATATTTGATCCGAAATCATCATATATATATATATATATATATATATATATATATATATATATATATATAAAGTGGACATTGAAGTCAACACCCAGATGCTAAACCAAATCGTCAGGTCTTGTGCATTGTAATTATGGTTGACTTTTTATATATATACAGGTCAGTGATGCATTGTGGGTAGTCTATTGCATTGTGGGTAGGCTTGTATTATTCTAACGGTTATTTCCATGGGCGTGGTTTATTAACTTGTTCATTATTTACTTTATTTACTTATTCATGTGTTTGAATTAATTTACTTTTACATTTACTTTACATTTTTTTGCTTATTTATATTATTTATTTATTTTTTTCATTTATTATTGTTCGTTTTCAGTTTTTTTTTAAATTTTTAAGTAACGTAGTAATTTTTTTCGTGTTTGCATTTTGCGATGAGTTCTGCTGGTAGAAGTTAGTTTTGTTATAGGTAATTTTCTTCCAGGCAGAGTTGATTGTTGTAGGTTGATGTTCTTTTCCTTATTTTCCATGATATTTTTGGTACGATTTGTTTTTTGTTTTTAATCTCCCAGTTATGTTTAAAAAGCATTGCGCTGTTTGTGTATTTACTATTTTTTTTTTGTTTCCAGGGTCCTTCACTTACCCCAATGTATATTTTTCTTTGTTATCTGCTTAATTTACATATTGGCCTACTATATGACATTGCTCTGCAAGCAATTGCCGTTAAAGGACATTCGTTCTTTATTCTGAAGTTTTACGTGAATTTTTTCAGGTGGTTTGTTTATTGTTTTACTATTGTGCTTTTTTTATTATACGTGCCATGTTTTCGGTACAAATGTATCTGATTTTTACTGTGTTTTTGTTGAATATATTGTGGAGAGTGCTTTGAAATGTTTGGGTATGAGTTTAAGGACTATTTTTCGTTTGTTTTAAGTTTTTGTTGTACTATTGGTTGAACCATATGATGTTTCTCTTCCTGTTGGCCTTTTTGTGCTGTGTGATGTGTATGTGTTGCCGGAATGCACTATCTTTTAGGGCTGTTTCATAGTCTTTCGACAATGAAGACGCATAAATAAAAAAGAAAGAACCTTTGACGCTTCAGTGGGAAGCTTTGACAGTGCATAGACATGTGAGCTCATATGAATCATTTGCTACAAGAACAAAGTAAAATAACAGATAGAAATGATACAGGATTCTACAGGGACGACGGTCTCTTCATCTTGAGAAACTGTAAAAAACAAAACACAGACAAAACTAGGAAAACAATCATAAATATTTTCACAAATACGGGATTCGACATAGACATAAAACTAACCTGAACGAAGTAGATTTTCTAGATGTCACCTTCAACCGAAGAAAAGGTACATATAAACTATACAGAATATCCAATGTTAAACCACTCTATATATACACATCTTCCAACCACCCATAAGCAAGCAGATACCACAATCAGTTAACCGCAAAATTTCCGACAGTTCTTCCAGTGAAACCATATTCAACGAAGCAAGGAAAGTAATATATATATATATATATATATATATATATATATATATATGTAGGATATGTGTTTATTTATGTATGAAGGAATTATGAAGTGAGATATAATCATGCATAAAATATAATATAATATATATGTAGATATTAAAATGTATACCTCTGCTATAGTGAATGAAATGCGCAGATTACTTTATTATAATTTTTTCTTTTTTTCCATATCTCATTCTCTAAAACTTTAATAAAAGATTGATAAATGTTCTCTATTTGTTCTTTATCTTATTAATTTCAAGTAAATAAATAAAAAATGTACGTGTTTTAAGGGCAGTGGAATCGGCAAGCAGAATTCATTTTCTTTCTTAGTCTATTGTGTTCACTTGATTCTTTCGGAATGGTTCTAAATTTATTTTTTACGGCTTGTCAACCCTTTGTGGGTTATTTAAAAGCACAACAAATTTCGCATTGTAGGTGATTACTAAAAAATATCCGATGTTCTCACGCGATCCCCCTATCTAGATACTGACCAGAATCAACGTTGTTTAACTTAGGTAATCGAACAAGAACCGGTGTTTTCAGCTTGACTTGACAGTGGACAGCTTCGGAAGGGTCTGAATCCAAATATTCTCCCCACAACTACGGATTAAATAGCGAGTAATTACTAATATTTATTAGAATTATTATATTATTAAAATGCGGTTTTCGGTGCAGAAGTTGCGTCGTGGAACAGAGTTCAATTTCAGATCGAATCTGTTGTATTCATTTTCGCATTAATACCCTCGGGGAAGGTACGAATCAATCTCTTTTCTCCCTTCAATTTTATGCTGTCCTGGGTATGACGATAAACTACGTCCAGCAGCAAAGCCTCTGATCAGGAGGTTTTGAGGAGCGTGGCACCATTTCCTAATTGCTGGTGTTCCCAGGTCCATCCTGACATGTACATGTTAGGGTCTCAGCAATGGGCAAATCGTTAACTCCGAAACTGGGGACAAAACAGTATGAAAGTGTAAAGGTGCGTTTTGATACCAGAAATACTTATTACCAATTAATTATTACCAGCAAAAATTTTTGAAGAAAAAAAAAACTATTACCAGCAATATTTTTTGAAAAAAAAATTATTACCAGCAATAAATTTTTGAAGAAAAAACTATTGCCAGCAATACTTTTTGAAAAAAATTATTACCAGCAATAAATTTTTGAAGAAATAAAACGATTACCAGCAATATTTTTTGAAAAAAATTATTACCAGCAATAAATTTTTGAAGAAAAAAAACTATTACCAGCAATATTTTTTGAAAAAAATTATTACCAGCAATAAATTTTTGAAGAAAAAAAACTATTACCAGCAATATTTTTTGAAAAAAATTATTACTAGCAATAAAGTTTTGAAGAAAAAACTATTACCAGCAATACTTTTTGAAAAAAATTATTACCAGCATTACGTTTTTGAAGGAAAAAATATTACCAGGAATAGATTTTTGACAAAACAAAATATTACCAGCAATAAAAAAGTTGTCGGCATTAAATAACCTATTGAGGTTGATAGGCCGTAAAACAAAGCAAACCAAACCAAACCAAATCAAACCAAACCAAACCAATCAATTTTATGCAGCAGTGTAGGTTGATCTCTCCAGATTTAGATAGAAAAATGAAAATTTTGAATTCCAGACCGAGTGAAAAATATTGGAAAATCACATTACCATCTTTTCCCAGAAGACATGTCAGTTCATAAAAAAGTAAAGAAAACTTATCTATGGAAATGACCGCCTACGTCCTGGAAGGGCAAGACATTAAAAATAAAAGTTACTTTTCGTACGGATTGTTTGTTCGCTTAAACATGGCTCTTAGGATGTAGAATGTCAGCTAGAATGTTGTGGTAGCAACATAAACCATTCTTTGAGATGATAATGATTATGATAATGATTCTTTTCAGAAACGGCCTGCATAAGGATAGAAAATGAGTTCAGCAGATATACAAACATAGAAATGGATGTAAGGCAAAGATATGTCTTCTCACCGGACTTATTCAACCTATACAGCGAGGAAATTCTGAGAGAACTGGAAATCCTACCAGGATTCATCATTCGCGGCGAGAATTTTAACAACATAAGATTCGCAGATGACACAGTGCTGATAACAGACACTGAAAAAAATTACAAAACCTTACACAGAAGATAGCGAAGGAGAGCATGAAGAAGGGACTAAGCATAAACTAAAAGAAGACAGAATGCGTGGTCATCAGTAAAAAGATGAGCCCGAAATGCGATTTACAAGTCAGGGACACTAAAATCAACCAGATGTAGAAACTTAAATATCTGGGAAGCGTTCTGACAGAGAACGGTAATTGCGACGCTGTGATCCGTAGACGTATTGCGATAGCCAAAGACGCATTCCAAAAGCTAAGCAGATTATTCCGAGACTTTTTGGCAACATAGAAACGAGTACTGAAATGCTACGTAATATCTGTCCACCTTTCGGCAGCGAAAGTTGAACAGTTCCCTCAAAGATGAAGAAGAGACTCGAGACAACGGAGATGGTTCTACAGAAGGATGCAAAGGATACCATGGACCGAACATGTGAGCAACGATGGGGATTTAGAGAGGATTCAAACAAGGAGGAAGCTTATACTTTGCATCAGGAAGAGGCAGCTGAAATTTCAGGGACACGTAATAGGAAAGGAAGGCTTGGATAATCTGATACTCAAAGGGCGGGTAGAGGGAAAGAGTGACAACGGAAGGCAAAGTGTGACATACCTAGCGGGCATAAGAAAGTCGATCACGGAACAGGGTTTGGAAGAAGTAGAAAAAACATATTGAGAACTATGACATATTTCTATAAGGATAAGGGAAGAGCCATGATTGCCTACATTCTGAAGTGACACGGCACAGAAATGAAGAAACGACAATATATTATATCTAACTTTGAGAAGAGCCATTGACATAAAAGCTATTTGTTGAAAGTTTGGTTCATTTCTGAAACACAAACTAAATCCGTTATTCTATTTCAGTATTCCGTAATGAAGAAGATAAACAATTCTTTACTAGAGGTGTATTTCTTTTTCTCTCCGTGTCTTTGCTCAAAGCATATGTTCAATATGTTAATTAAACAGTTTTCTTCTTAAATAGATAATTTAAAGACCATATTTTAATTCCGTATTCATAAAAGAAATAGTATTTAACCTAATCTTTGACGGCCTTCCAGCTGGCGAAGACCAATGGACTGCAGCTGCAAAAGCAAAGGTTTTTGATATGGCACTGTTTACGATAGATGTTTGGTCTTTAAGTCTGGATTACACCATCTGTTTGAATCTCAAAGTCACAGAAAAATGTTATATATTTTTTGCTTTTAACATTGCCTAATACAGAAGCACAAATGAAAAGAAAAAAAAAGTTGTGCATCATCTTCAATTCGGACTATGCACTCATCTGTTTGTACGGGTGTCCCCATCTTGGTTATTTTATTTACGTTTCGATTTTCCAGTGTTTGTTGTATTAAAAGATTTCAGCAATTTCAGAAAGAAATGTTATTAAATCTGAAGCCATAGAATTTGTCAGATCTCGAATTAATTCATATTGTAATTCATCATAAAATCCTGCTTGATTCTCAACAAAATAAGCGTCCTAGGTATGACGACAAACTACATCCGGTAGCAAGGACTCTAATTGGGAGGATTTTTGACGCATGGAACCTCCTCTTAATTGCTGTTGTCAGATCCACTATCACCCAGGATGGTAGCACCTGTTCGGATCCCAGCTATGGGCAAATAGTAAAAACTGGGGTAAAACATTATGAAACTATTATAATAGTTTTTATAGTAAAAATACAAGCAATACATTTTTGAAAAACAACTTATCAGCAATACATCTTTGAAAAAAAATTACCAGCAATACATTTTTGAGAAATAATTTAAAAAAATGAATATATCCTATTCATATGAAAATCTTGTCGGCATTAAATAACTCACTGATATTGATATCAAAACAAAACAAAATAAACCAAACCAAGCTATCACTAAGTTAACACTTATATAAAGGATGTGAATTAAGTTTAAACGTCTTTGGAAATTTCAACCATGGAAAGATTAACAATCAAACAACGTGTTAAAGTTTCAAGAGTGCAATTGAAAATTTTTTCGTAAATTCAAACAGACTAGGTCGGTGGCAGAAGTGAAAACAAAATTGTGTGCGCGTTTACACTGTTAAGCTGAAAAAATTGCTGCAGTGCACGAGAATGTGACCGAAAATCCAGACCCCTCTATTCGTCATCGCGCAGGAATTGAACGTCTCCACAACAACGTTGCACCATTTGCAATTACACTCTCGGTTGGTTGATTATCTTGACCAAAAAAAATCGCGAAGTGCGCCAAGTGCATTTCTGTTTGAACTACAATTTTTGCAATAGGCTTCGATAACTTTGCCCCATTTTGTTTACTTCCGGCTAGCCTCACACTGGGCTACCTAGAAGTTGGTATACGAGGACTGTTGCTATGATATTGGAGCTGAAGTACACAGTGAAGCCGTTCGGCATAGATATAACTTGAACTGTCGCACATGCGCACTAAGTAATAATGTTATCACTTGTTTCTGTTGTTATAGAAAGTCTGTAGAAAGTGCGCATCTAGTCGCGCCACAGAGGTTCCATCAGTGACTATGGCTTGTGTAGCGGTTTTTGGCCAAGACAAACATTTCCCAGGTTCAACAACCTTCATATTCACCAGATCTCGCTACTAACGATTTTTCTTCTTCAAAAATGATATTCTACTTGAAAGGAATAAGATTTCAAGACATCAAGAATATTCAAGAAAATGCGACAAGGCATCTGCATGTTGCCACCCACCCACCCCCACAAAAAAGGAGTTCTAGGAATGCTTCCATCAAGGAGAAGGACGCTGGATAAAGTTTGTGGCTTCAGAAGGGTGCAACTTCGAAGGAGATTAAATGTCGAATTTATATGTGCTGTAGTCTTCTTTTTATAGCACCACCATCAGGCTTCGTACTTGTGTTAAAAATAAAGTTATAATGACAAGTTTTGTGGAGTAAATAATGGACCATTTCATTTTGATTGCGAGAAAAAGCAAAGAAAATATATATCAGAGACGCCATTTGGTTTTAGTCAGAAAAAGATAGCATGCAAAGAAACTACGACTGACACCGTTAGATCGGGATGTGCATGTGGTTTATTTCGGCTTGAAATGAGAAATCCGAGAGCCGAGTTCGAATCCTAGGCGATTTTCTTACATTCACTTATGCCCAAATACTCTTGGGAAACGTATGCATATATATATCTTCTCCCCCCAGCTATAGGTTAAATATCAGGACAATCTGGTTTCTATAGCCTTCTTTGGAAATCATTCTAGAGATGGAGAGTCCATAAAATTACCCACCTCCTATCAAACCTGGATCCCTCTTGAAAATAAAGAATGCATCAGCCCATGAAAACACACTCTGGCTGAAATTCTTTACTCGGGTAAATTGGCCATTCTAACACAGATGGAGAAAGCGAATCCTTTTTTAAAGAAGGAGAGAGAAAAGATTCGATAACGTCTGCTTCAGTGAAATGGAAAATCTTGTCTATTTTTAATCTTTACATGTGTATCCTCTTCTTTAAATAATGACTTGCGTTATAAATCAAAGAGAATTTTTTTTTTAAATACTGTAGCATTTCAGCAGGTTACCGCTCGTAGCATGCGGATTTCACGTTCTAAGCTAGATACATTTAACCAACACCCGTATTCACTAGGTTTTATCGGCGCGGAAAGGGTGATCGACGCGTCAACTTTAAATTCCAGCTCTGGCCGTTGAATTCACTTTCACACAGAATATGTACAGGAAGATATGAACCCATCTTATCTCCATCCAGCTATGGGTTAATAGCGGGAAATACTTCATTGAAAACCAGTCTAGAGGAAGGACAATTCTCAATTCAAAACCTGCTGTGTGGGGATAGCAACTCTAGCCCTAAGAACAACCTTGCTACGGAAATGTGACCTGATACGCTACAAGGAATGTACAGGGCTAACATTACATGCTTTTGTCTTGTCTTTGTAGGAAAAGGCAATGATGTGCATGAGCCTGAAATCAAATGTTTGTCCGTCTGGGTAAAACGATAAACTACGTCCGCTTCAGGAGGTTTTGAGGAGCGTGGAACCATCTCTTAATTGCTGGTGTTCCCAGGTCCAACATAACTTGGGGTGGTAGCACCTGTTAGGGCCCCAGGTATGGGCAAATAGTTGACCCTCAAACTGGGGGTCAAAACACTATGACAGTATAAAAATAGATTTTAATACCAGCAGTACATTTTTTGTAAAAGGTTATTACCAGCCGAGAATGTTAGAAGAAAAACATTATTACCAGCAATACATTTTTTTTTTAAATTACCAGCAATAAAAATCTTGTCGGCATTAAATAAACCATTGAGATTGATATGCCGTAAAAAACAAACCAAACAAATCAAATGTTTGTTCTTGATGTTCAAATATAAAAGTGTATAATATTGATAATTCGTTGTCTTGGAAAATAGAAATTTATTCAAATTATTAAAAGAAAATGGTAGATTGCTGTAACTAATGATAAGGGCAACAGGTGCGAAATGAGATCGATCCCACCCAATTAGTATCTGTCACTACCCTCTGTGGGTGTCACAGAAACTGGCAATTGATCAAAATGTTAACCGAGCTCTTTCAGTGCTATTAACGGCTAGAATTACTGATCGAAAGGAAACAAAAAGAATAAACTTAAACATGGCGGTGGAACTATGACGAATCTTTAAATATAAAGTTTCGCTACCCCGGGTTGATTTATTTGGTAAATTTCTTTGATTTTTGAAAGCATTTAGGAAGTATGTGAGGATTTATTTTAAAATAGAAAATTATATACCTCGAGACAATTTATATTAAATCAAGAAAACCATCTATATGCAAACAAAAGAATTACTAGTCAGTACTTAGAGATCGGTCTGTAGATATGTGTGTCAATATATTATTGGTACATATCTATTTTCTTTCTTCATATTTCACTTTTTTAGTCGTTGTGCACAATATTTTAATTTCTTCGATAGACTTCTGACGAGTGAGGAACAATAAATGGTTAAGTTCTTTTCATTTTTTCTTGAAATCTTTTTGGCTTTTTTCTTCTTTTTATTTTTTCTTCTTTTCATTATTTTCTTTTCTTTTCATTTTTTTTTTCGTTTTTCTTTTCAGATTTTCTTTTTTCTTTTTCTTCTTTTCCTTTATTCTTTTCTTTCCATTTCTTCTTTTTATTTTTTTTATTTCTTCTCCTTTTCCTTTTTTATTTTCTTTTTATGTTTTCTTTTTTCTTTTGATTATTTTTTTTTGATTTTTGTTTTTTCGTTTCATTTTTTCTTATTTTATTTTTCTTTTCCTTTCATTTTTTATGCTTTATTTTCTTTTCATTTTTCTCTTTTCATTTTTTTCCTTTGATTTTTTCTATTTTCGTTTCTTTTTTTTTTTCTTCTTTTCATTTTTTATTTTGTCTTATTTTTTTTCTTTTCATTTTTTGTTCTTTTTCTTTTCACTTTCTTTTTTCATTTTCTTCTTTTCATTTTCTCTTTTTTCTTTTCATTTGGGAAAATATGCGTACAAATAATCCATCATTCTTAAAGTTGAACTCATACATACAATCCACTGCAAAAGAAAATGGCTGACCGATTCTATCTTTTCAAAATGTACCTCAATTCTGTCATGTTTCATGTTTACAAAGTTTAGATTAGTCCTCGCTTTCCTGTCTTAACAGAGTTCAAGTTGGTTTATGCAGTCTTATGAAGAAACACTTATTCTCCATTCCGCAGTCTTTTTCCTATAAATGCAAACCTATCGCGACTCTGTCGATATTTCCATGGCAAATGTTCAGATGAGCTCCATTTTTTACTTCAACCTGCTCAAACTTTTAACGATAGAATGCTCCATGCTACTTGCACGGAGTTGATTCATCCTTATTTCATCCGTATTCTCAATGTAAAAATAGTTTCATTCAGATTTCTTTCAAGAACTGTTACTTTGTGGAAAAGACTTCTCTGAACATTACAATCTTAACTTCTTCAAGTCAAGGGTCAATCTATCCTCTTTATCCCAATAATCTTCACTTCATACTATCTTCTATTACGTTTGTATCACACAATTCATTTCTTATAACCATTTTAATGGTACCGCTCTACCTTGAGTAGCTCACAAACATATTGGATGATTTAAATATAAAAAGTAGATTTTTAGAATGCTTAATGGTACGGATTGTGGATGCGTTTCCCCCAAATAAAAGAATAAGAATCATTATACAAAGAAAGTACGTACCAGGTAACAAAAATGTCCTTGTAGTTTTTATTATTATTATTTTTTTATTATTATTTATTTATTAAAAGAAATAATAGGTATACAGCAAATTTGACATACCGTTAGTCGTCAACTAATCTCCATTGGCATCCAGGATCTTTTGGGAACGGGCTTCTAGCTGGCTGGATGTCGAGATGATTATTCTTTAAAGTTTGAAGGCTGAAACAGTCACGCTGACTTGATAGTCACATCACAGAAAAGTTGGCTCTCTGTGTCACACCAGAAGGTTTTTCTCGCTTGGGTCCATCCCTCAAATCTACAAATCAACCATTCATCCTTGCATGGAATACTACTGTTCCTCTTGAGGTCCTCGACAAAATCCAGAGACGGATATACAATATGATAGGTCCTGATCTGGCATCCCGCCTGCAGTCGCCATCTCACAGACATGCTGTGGCTTCCCTCTGTCTTTTCTACAAGTATTTTCATGGCAACTGCCCCGACGAGCTACTTTCACTGGCTCCCAAACGCCATGAATTTAAACTCGCTACTACGTTGGCATCTTGGTCCCTCCCTTTCACTGTTGAAACTGCTAAATATAGCTATCTCTTCTACTCCAACAGCTTCTTATCTTGCACCTCCCGTCAGTGGAACGTTCTTCATATCACTTGCTTCCCTGATAGCTATAATCTCCAAATATTCAAATGTCATGTCAATGGACATCTTCTGATGTCTTGATCTTGATCGTCGTCCTTCTCTTTATCCTTTTCCCAAACACTCCTCTTTAATCTTGCTCTCACTCTCTGTAACTCCTTGCGTGCTAATGGCACTACGGCCTTTCTTGGGTGATTTGCTTTAAAAGAATCCAAATAATTGGCAACATCCTCATTTGGTGACCGTGAGAGCAGACTTGTTTACTCGACCTGAATGTATTTCTAACTGGGCTCCACCTGTAAGGTTATGGACTGATTTTATCAAAACTTATCTCCATATTGCACACATTTGGCTGTGAGGCATGCGCCTGGTATACACTCGCCAGGCTAAGTGTCATGATGGGTATATTGGGATTTTTATATTTGTAACCTAGCATCCAGGTGCTAGCGTACTGTCAGTCAATAATAATAATCAAACCATATAATAATTATCAATTTGTATTTATATATTTCCTGTCCCATCTGTTGTGGGCAGGTCGATAAATCTACTTAAGTTAGGAAATTTGGGTGTGAGCCGTTTTAATAAGCTATACAACTAAAATATTTATCTGCATTTAGACAAAATTAGTTCCGGAGAAAAAATGAACCGTTTAATTAATCCGTTATCCGTTTATTAGCTCGCAGTCCTACGTTTCTTAGATTGCAGTCTTATTTGTTCAAGCCTTTCATGTGAAGCATTCGATACCTTTATGTATTAAGTAATCGATTGGCTTCAAATTGGTTTGAAAATAGACTTTGCCTTTACCGTCTTTTTCGTTCTGTTCCTAATCTTTTACTCAGGAAAGATATTTTCATTGCACTGTTATATGAAGCACATAAATTTTTTAACATCAAAGATATTAAGCCAAAAAGCGATTTATATAATATCAGGTGTAATCAGTGAATCACAGATACCGATGAACGTCAACAAAATATGAAGGGAACGGATCAATTAAATGTTTCATTGGGATCTATTTTATTTGTGAATTCTTTCTCTTCGCTTTATTGAATTTCAGTTTATTTATCAAATCTTCTGATTCATTGAATTTCATTATTAAAACTTTCTAACGATTTCCGTACAATCGTAATGAAGATTGTGATACATGTGTCTGGTATAACTTTATCAAGGCTGATGTCATGATGGATATTTTTGGCTCCTTGTATTTATACACCAGCGTCAATTCGTTGGCGTAATGATTTCTTGCACGATAATAATAACGACTGTTTGAGATTTGAGAAGTCCTTATGTCACTTAACCCTCAGCAATAACCATAAAGCTATTAGGGGGACGTAAATGCATGAAATAATAATAATAATAATAATAATAAATTAAAAATTTAAACAAGTTCAAAATGGAGTTTCAAATGGAGGCGAAAAGTCCATACCAAAAAAAAAAAGAAGTTTTTTCTAACCATTGCCGGAGAAACACACACACACACACACACGCACACACGCACACACACACAAGTCTGCTCTCACGGTCTCCAAATGAGGATAGTGCCAATTATCTAGATTTTTTTTTAAAGCAAATCACCCAAGAAAGGCCGGAGTACCACTAGCACGCAAGAAGTTACAGAGAGTGAGAGTAAGAATAAAGAGGAGTGTTTGGGAAAAGGATAAAGAGAAGGACGAGTATCAAGGCATCAGAAGATGTCCATTGACATTACATTTGAAGAAGAAGAAGAAGAACTTTATACTTCATAGTTAAGCATAATTTGAGTTTGCAGATTTTCCATTTAATAAAGCCCAATATACCGAGTAAAGGTGCAAAATACATAAAAAATAAAGCAAAAACAAATACAACCGACCAGATACAGAAACAATGGCAAGATAAACCGCTTCATGGCCAATACTCTGCCCGTACCAAACAGGCGGAAGTAGACAAGCCACGTACCCATCAGTGGTTACGTAGTGCAGGGTTAAAAGCTGAAACGCAAGGTTTTATCCTTGCTGCACAAGACCAGTGCTTGTTAACTAGAAATTATCAAGCACACATTCTAAAATATAGTGTTAGCGCAAAATGAAGGTTCTGTGATAATTACCCAGAAACAATCGATCATTTTGTATCAGGTTGCACGGTACTGGCACACACTGAATATAAAACCCGGCATGACAGAGT
>CAHIKZ030000513.1:210000-225000 GCA_903632075.3 Acanthosepion pharaonis | reverse complement strand
TATATATATATATATATATATGTGTTGTTATTATTATTATTATTATTACTTACGAACAAAACAACTTACTCACCACATAGATGCATTTTTGTTTCGATGCGCATGCATCTTGACTAGTTAGAAGCATGGTTCTCACCAGTCGAGATGCCGTGAGTAAGTTGTTTTGTCCGTATATAAAAATTATAATAAATAATTATTGCTCTACTCTTGGTATTGTGTCCTCTTTTAAATTAATGATGTGAACGTTAGAATTTATATTATTTTCGTTCTCATTACATTCGTATATATATATATATATATATATATATATATATATATATATATATATATATCCGTTCCTTTTTATTCTGACATATTCAGGTCTACTTCATTCTCTTTCTACGTTCTCGTTCTCAGAATTGAATTTATGTGGCAATGGAATTCAATCAAACCTGACTATCAAACGCCATTTTGCTTTCCTTCTCAACAGAATCCGCAACCACAACAAAAAATATTTGTTTTCGAAGTTTACTCGTTCACCCTGGGTCAACTGGGAGTGAAAGATCGGGAATCATAAACCAATCCTAAACAGTGGTCAAGGTTTAAATCTCTCCTCCTGTTCAAAAGACCGGGTAGGAATGTGAACCTGACGATAGCTGAACCTATCTACTTATTTTTCAGTTCCCAAAAAAGTGTATGCATATTATTTTGTGCCAAACCTGTCATTTTTTTTCTTTTTTTTTTGTTTTTTTACTATGCTTAACAGAAGTGAAAATACTGAGTAGCTAAATAACAAAAATGGAAAAATCATCCGTATTGAAAAGAAAATATCGTGTTTCGTCTTTCGAAAGGACTTCTTCAGACAAAATACTGTTCTTATCGATAAAATCAGATACATATGTAGCGGAAGGTAACAAAATACACTGATTAAAATTTTGTTCCCGCCTCTAGTCTTCTTTTAGTCTGAAGAAGTTTTTTCGAAGCACAAAGTTTTTTTTTTCTATTTTGTCATTCAATCACTCGTTATTAATCTTATTTAAAAAGTTTTTATATCATATTTTCTAATATTGTCGACATTGGAAGAACTACAAATACAAGAGCAAATGTAGAGAGATTTATTTAAAAAGATTCTGTTTCGCCTATCATCCAATTTTCTTGTTTTAATTTTGGGTTCGAATCCTAACCTCGGTGGGAATTGCGCGCAACTATCTGACCTAAAAAGGACGTATTGTTGAAGACAGGGAGAGAGGGACGGACGAAGAGGTGATGAGAGATAGAATGAGGAGACGAACGGATGGAGAGAGAGGAGAGGGAAAGGGACAAATGGACAGACAGAAAAAGAGGAAGCGGAGAGGGACGGATGGACAGAGGGAGGGGACATATGGACGGACAGAGAGAGCGGAGGAGGAGTGGGACAGGCAGAGAGGAAGAGGAGATGGGCGGTCGGTTGAACGGACAGAGAGAGAGGAGAAGAGAGACAAATGGTGGGTATATACGTGTATGCGGAAAGTAAAATCAGCGCACCAGTTTCAAATTTTGACGGAATCTGTAGCCATAGAAACGGTAAAAATACCATCATACTCAAAACAGTATCATGATAAACATTTAAGGTAGGCGTTAAGATATATTCTGTTCAATCTGAACGAAATATACTTAATTCTTTTTTTTTTTAAACGTTTTACCCCAAGCGAGGCGAGAAGCCACTAGGACGCAAGGAGTTATAGAAGATTTGGAGCAAGATCAGATAGGAGTGATAGAAGAAAGGATGAGGAGAAGGATAGTGGATAGATCAAGACAACTGGAGATTTCGATTGACATTACATTTGAATAGTTGGAGATTATAGCTCTCAGGGAAACTGGAATAGGGAAGGGAGTTCCACAGGCGAGAGGTGCGAGATATGAAGCTATTAGAGTAGAAGAGGCGGCTACATTTAGGAGTTTTGACAGTGAAAGGGTGAGAGCGGGATGCCAGCCTCGTAGGGCGCTTGAATTCATGAAGTCTGGGAAGCAGTTAATGCAGCTTCTCGGAGCAATTACCATGAAAGTATTTGTAAAAAAAGACAGAGAGAGGCGACGGCGCGTCTGTGAGAGAGCGACTGTAGACGAGATGCCAGAATTTTATATATTCCCATGATCATAGTGATTAAACTGATTTCGATTGTTTTTTTGTTTTTTTTAATCTATTCACCCCAGGCAAGAGGATAATGCCACTAAGATGCAGGGGTCTACTTTGAGTGAAAGTGAGTGAAAAGACTTTAGAAGGAACCGAAAACTCAATCCTAAACAGGAAACAAGAGATAAACCTCTGCTCTTGTTCAGAACACTCGGGAGTAGTATGAACCGGACGATAGGCATCTCTGCCTGATTAACAAGTTCAGTTCCTCATACCGGTTTAGCACATAACACTCCATTTTATGATCGGCTGCAAATGGTCATGTCTCCATGATTTAACAGATTATGATTTAACAGATTATAATTTAACAGATTATAATTTAACTTCTAATCCATCGTTAAACAAACAATAGGCTGATCTGTACACGTTTTAAAGCTGAAATTGCATATAAGATGTCTTTTATAAAGACACCAGGTTTTCGACCAATACCCGAGTTGGCTAATTTCTTTGTGGAATAATGAATACTTTATCTTTTAATAAACACAGAAGAAAGACATCACAATTCATTCGAGGTGCTATAATGGATACTGGCGGGGAGCTTCATCGATCCCAATTTTTAATGAAACTAAGAACTAAACAGATGACAAAATTTATCATGTTGTCATTGTTATTGAGCTGAACTGTATAATTTGTCTAAGATTATTGCTACCTTTAATTTTCGGAAATAAATAAAAAAAATTCATTTTCCTTTTGTTTTGTTATTTTGGTTTTTTTTTCAGACACTTTAGCTACTAAGACTCTTATGTAAGATTTATATGATGAAAAATTATATTGGTCTCATTGCAGGAAATAAGCACTATAAAAATGTATCTAGGTTTAATTACAGAAAGTAAGAACTAGTGCAAAGCCTAAACAAATATGTGCATTTAAAATCAAAACAAAAATGTTTACAGTTGGTAGATATATTTAAAAATGGCCATATTATAAGAGAATAAGATAAAATATAGAATCAGGAGTCATTAAAACTTAATTTATCCTGCTACCTTTCTATGATATGGTACCTTCGTTGCAATTTAATTAAACTAGTAGAATTGCTAGACTTATAAAATAGGGCATAAAATAACATTTAAACTCTCTTTTTGATTAATTTAATTTTTTATGTTTTTGAACTGCTTTGACCACATTGACGTCAAGAGTGGAACTGCTTCAAATTTACTCAAATTTGAGCTCAGTCGCTTATAAATGAGTTGTGTAGGACAAGTGCAACTGAGTAGTGAGTTCGATCCTCACCGGGTACCCCATACTTTCAGCCTTGTGCTACATCTAAGCTACGCCTGGAAAATCACTATAAATGAGTTGCGTATTTAAAAAAAAAAAACTATTGCAAGAAAGGGAGATAATCCTTTATTGTCTTTTTTTCGTTTGAACGGGTTTCATTTCAGTAGTTATTTTTATACGTTCCTATGAATTTTAGGTGAATAAGTAAAATATTCTCCCTTTCCACCAGCAATTTTAATAAAGTTCTTCCATTTTAGTTGATAAAATCAGGAAGTATTATATTTAGTCACAAACAAAATTCAGTTTATAATCAAACAAGAGGCATCACGATCATAATCCGATAATCCACTAAGGTTGAAAGCAAATCATATGTACTACAGACGTAACAGTTATAACACGTGTCGTTCTTCCAAACTTCATTATTCTCAGAAGCAGACGTTTTGGCGAAATCTAAAATTATATTAGCATACAAAACCTAGAAGAGCTTCAGCCACACAAAATTTAGAGATAAAAAATAAATTTAAACTAAGAAAACAAAATCCAACAAAGAACTAATCAAAAGACCATTTTTTATCAATAAAAAAAAAGTTCTTGTGAGCCTATTTGATACAATAATTAGAGGCGACAAAAGAATTTTCTTCATTTGATCCAAACATCCCGAAACGACCATCACTCTCTATACACAGGATTCTTCATTTCAGCATATTGAACCCGGTCACAAGAAATTTCTTCTCCGAGACTAGTCACTCGCAACAATCTACCTACAAGTAAAACATTTTTCACATTCACCCTCATTTAAAGACTTTTATAAAACTCACTCTATAAAAAGAAATTGTTATAAGAATGTTCAGTTACTCATTTTTTTTTTTACAAAGATTTTACAAACATCCAAAACTTCAAAGTATTTTCCCCATTTAATTATCTTGTTTAATTTTCCTGTATAAATTTATTTCAATACTTGTGGGTTATTTGTCGCCACTTTTTAAAATGAGTTTCTTTTGGTTATCTGTCTTTAAGTATTTGGTGATCTAAAGTTAGAAGTGATATTTAAAATGTTTTTAATTGTTTTTTTTTTTAACTACCGTATTAACTAACTTACAAGACACACTTTTTTTTTCTTAAAAATTCCTTGAAAAATATGTCCGCGTCTTCCAATACGAATGTAAGGCAGCGCTCAGGCTCAAATAAGCTTGACTAATAGGAACGTGGATTTGTATTTTGTGTCATTACACTATAATGTTAGCTATCTATCTAATTCAGCTTTTTAGCTGTTACAAGTATTTCCAAGACTATAAACCTTCCTGGAGCCGTGCCACGTCCTTAAACATGCTCTGTTTACGAGCAGCGGCGGAAGCCTTTCTGCTCTTGACTAGTATGTCATTGCTATACAAACAAAATCGGAGGAGGGATCAATGTAAACAATACGTGGCGCCGGTATTTGAGGGACGCATGGTAAATGTGTTGTTGCATGAGAATGACTTTATTTTTCTTAGAAATTTCCAATAATAGGGTGCATCTTCCAAGCCGCAGCGTCTTATATGCCGAAAAATACGGTAATTGTTTTTTTTTTTTTCTTTTTCTTTCAGACTGCTAAATGAATCTTTTGGGCAGTATATTTTTACATATTTGTATTTGTGAAAAAGTTGGGAAATTAATTTAAAAAATGACGACAGATTACCCTGAAGTACGTTTATTTCTTACAGAAAATTTGAATTCTTTCATTTTGACTCTCTTTTAACTCCCATATCCATCATCAAATTTGCCTATTCTCCCTCCTCCGTCCACGTAGTACTAAACCACAGTTGTTATTTCGTCCGCAACAAAGCCACTAGTGTCTTCTATAAGAAGGTTTACTCAACTCTACTCACGCTGATAAAGCTTATAAGTCAGTTGACATTTTACGAAATCAATATCCATGTAACGATAGACAAATAGAATATTGAGGATTTAGCATATATTTCTTTTCAATTTTCTGAGTAAAAAACGTAACTGCCTTGAAAAGCAGTATTCGAAAAGCTGGCGTCAGAAACCATGAAGAAAGTGAGCTATGCAGAAATAGATAAAAAAATATATTTGTTTTTAATTGATAAAGTCGTCTCATTAAGAAAGAGACGCCTTATTTTTCCTGTCCCATATAAATCAGAATGAGAAAAAAAAAGCTTTTCAGAAAAATAACAGATTTTATTGTGTCAATTACACAGAATCGAAAGACTTAAAAATCTTTGTTCAAATTCATAAATGTGTTGGATTCATATAAAATATGAGAATGTAACGATATGTCAAGCTTATTTAACTTGTGAGAAGAACTGGGAAATATAGAAACAATATTTAAATGGATAATTCAGCAATAAACATAATCGTCTGTGTCATTGTCTCGCAATGAAATAAATATTTACAATGAGGGAAAATTGGAAATTGAAACAGTGAATTTTTTTTTTTTCTGTTTATTTTTTATCCTACTATAAACCATCTTTCTTCATCATATGAAATACCCGTCATCACTGGCGATTTAAAGAATAATATATTTTATTATAGATACTTACATCTTACACGTCATAAACTGACGTGTAAGATGTAAGTATCTATAATAAAATATATTATTCTTTGCATGTTGTGGATGCAGGTATTTGAGTTGTCATCACGATTCTTCAGCAGTGTAAATCTGTCTGTTAGCCTCTGCTTTCGATATCGAAAAGTACAGTTAAAAAAAAATCCGTTGTCTTCTTAAAAATGTATGGCCACTAAATACAGGGTGCGATTGGTAAATTGTTGCCATTTTATATTTTTAATTTCGCGCATGCGCGTGGTTTGTTTTGATTATGTCGACTTCATAGGATAATAGACTCTGTTGGGCGCCATCTGTGAGAAAAAGAGTACCATGATGCAATTTACTCCGCCAGAAATTTGGAAACAGTATGCTGTACTGTTTGGCATTCACACTGCAAGCTCCAAAACGAATATTTCAGAGTGTTTGGGCGTGAATCTTAGGACAATGCAAAGAATTCGCAAAGAGTTGGTTGATATATCCAGTCGACATAATGATGTTTAGAGGGATCACTAGTGATGGCGACTTGATGCCCCCATTCATTAGGGCCTCAGTCTCAATACGGAGGTCTACACCAAGTGCCTTGAGGAGGTAATACAGCTCTAGGCCTAGAGGGTGGTTGCAGGAAAACTCTATGTCTGGCAACAGAATTCTACGCACAAGCAAGTGAACACAGTCATAGCGGTCAGACAATTTCTGCGACCACATCACCCCTTATATCTGGCCACCTAACACCCCTGACTGCACTCTCCTTGATTATTATGTGTGCGGTGCAGTTGAGCGAGAGACCAACAAAACTCCTTGTAACACCAAAGATGAACTGAAGGCAAGGATTATGGCAGCATTCACCAATTTAAACAAGAAGACCGTCCAGAAGAGTTGCAGAAGATTTCGAAATTATCAGGAGACCGTGGTTGAAGCCAATGGTGATTTTATTGAATGTATTTACTCTTTAGTATTTCAAGATATTTTTGTGTAATTTTGGTAAATATATCTGTTAAAATGAGATGTCAAGTGTTATTTTCATTTCTGCGTCATTTTATGTATCGCATCCTGTATATCGTTTCAACTAATAAGAAATATCATATTATAAATCCATTAGCTCCATAGAAACACACACACACACACACACACATATCTATATATATATATATATATATATATATATATATATATATATATATATATATATATATATATATATATATATAATGTAAATCTATTTAAACTCGGTGGGTGAAAAAACCTGAGTACCACAATTTTTAAACAAATTGGCATCCAAGGAAAAAAATTTGGAAAAAAAACAAAGAACCAGAAAACTCCCAACAGGGCGAAAAAAATCGTCTAGTAACTTAAATTTCTGGTACAAAGAAAAAACCCATCGCGTAATAAGCTAAAACGAAGAGTACTAAATACGCTAAGTAGAGAAAATGTAAAATAAATAAATCCTAATGAGCCAGGTATTACCTAACTTGGTTTCACCACATGGGATCATCAGCCAGTTCACTTTGATGATACAATGTGGTGAAACCTAGGTAGGTATTACCTGGCTCATTAGGATTTATTTATTTATTATATATATATATATATATATATATATATATATATATATATATATATATATATGCGTTTTTGAAACATATGGTGTCTTAAAAATGTATATGCTCTTAAGATTTTTCATGGCATGTTTTTTCATATTGATGATATTCTTGACAAGATCCAGAGAAGGATATGTAATCTAATTGGCCCTGATCTAGCGTCTTGTTTGCAGTCACTCTCTCACAGACGCGCCGTCGCCTCTCTCTGTCTTTTCTACAAATACTTCCATGGTAACTGCTCTGATGAGCTGAGCTCTGGTTCCCAGACTCCATGAATTCAAGCGCCCTACGAGGCTGGCATCCCGCCCTTACCCTTACACCGTAGAAACCTTCAAATGTAGCCGTCTCTTCTACTCCAATAGCTTCATACCTCGCACCTCTCGCCAGTGGAACACCCTCCCCAATTACTGTTTCCCTGAAAGCTATAATCTCCAACTATTCAAATGTAATGTCAATCGACATCTCCAATTACCTTGATCTACCCACTATCCTTCTCCTCTTCCTTTCTCCTATCACTCTTATCTGCTCTCGCTCCAAATCTTCCGCAACCCCATGCATCCTAGTGGCTTCACGCCTTGCTTGGGGCACAATGCTTAAAAAAAAAAAAATATGCAGACGCTGCTGAGAATTCAACACAATGGAACCACGAGCAGCGAACAACATTTCGATAGGTTTATGGGACTTCTTGGAAAACTTCCATCATCTTTTCTTGTTTCACAGGGCGTGGTTAATATCCGTGGTCTTCTGGAATGGTCCCTGTGCCCAATCGTGTACAGTAGCATCAGCTTCAATCTCTAATCCGTGAGATTGTAAGCCGCGTAGATGGATCTGAATGAAACTCTCTTCCATGCCGTCTTTGAACATCATCTGTATTTTCGTACTTCCGGGAAGAATTCTCTTTATTCAAAGCTAAGCTTGCCTGACATTAGTAATACTAACGTGTAAATCTGAATAGAAAGCCAGTTTGACGTGAGCTATACACTGTAAAAGAGTGGTTACACTTTTTGAGACACCCTGTATACATATATATATATACTTAAATTCAATTTGACTGGCAAGGCATTTCTATTCAGATGACATTTTCCCCTGTCGGTGTATGAATAGACTGTCATCCCTATATTTTTTATGAAAAAAGCAACGAGCTGCATTGCACAATATTTTTCTCTAAATTGAAAGGTATTTAAAAATGTTCTTAAATTTCTTAACACAGACGATACATTTTGATAGGTCCTATTGATGAGTATATTAGACATATTAGAAAATGATATATCTATATCTATCTACCATTTCAGCTTCACCTCTCCTTCGTTCGTATGTTAGTTGTTCTTTTATGTGCCGTGTCTCTTCAGTAAGTAGAGGATCATGGCCCTCCACATCTTCCTGACCCTTGCAGTTCTTAACAAGTTTTGTCTTTTTGGTATATCTCCCAAACTCTATTTTACCATCTATTTACTCAAGCCCATCAAGTATGTTACGCGCCTTTTCCCTCACTTTAGCCGGATAAAGTCCTGAACAGCGAAACTTGTCAAAAGAAATGTCGGAAAGTATTGAGCACCCAGTGAAGATCGAATTCATAACTCAGTCATAATTGATCTAGCTAGACAAGCTTGCTTACCCATACACCACTGTTGAGTGCGGTAATATATATATATATATATATATATATATATATATATATATATATATATATTGTCATCCACAGACAGACTGCTTTGCCGTATCACAGCTCTACAGTGTGGCTAAACGTCCGGATCGAAACCCGACCGATTTGGCATCAGTCAGAGACCCTGCCCTAGGTATCGTCGCAGAGCAGAGAAAAGAGAAATTTTAACGTTTTCTATACGGAATCCGCCAGTGGCCCGAAAGTTCAATTGAGCTAAGAGCAATGCGTTAATATATATATATATATATATATATATATATATATATATATATGTGTGTGTGTGTGTGTGTGTGTGTGTGTGTGTGTGTGTGTGTGTGTGTGTGTGTGTGTATCCTTAAAAAGGTTACAGACAAATAGGGTACTCGAGTAGAACGAACAACAACACAGATGGAAGAAAGAGAGGTTTATTGTAAAGAGAATACACTACTGAAAGACAGGGAGTCGGCTAACACTTCCCAAAGCCAGTCAGACTGATAGACAGACGGAACATTGTATGTCCTGTGCACACTACATAAACTATTGATATATATATATATATATATATATATATATATATATATATATATATATATAATTACAGCCCAGCCCGTTTCCAGGGATGTAACAGTAAGAGATAGATCAAGTATCCACCATCATAAAGACTGAAAAATAAAATTGACAAAGATTATTGTTTAAGGTTGACGGACACGCATGTCTTAATTATTTTTTTTTTTTTTTTTTTCGAATTGGTCAAACCCAAACTCAAAGAAAACATTGTTTTCAATCGTTATGAGTCTACCGATTGAATAGAATTTTATTATAAACAATTGTCTTTTAAATGGAATTTTTAAAGCATTCTGAATGTAAAAATAAAGAAAAAAAGTGTGCAAGACAATAAGAAAAAAAAAAATTGAAGTTTTGTTGAAGTCGGTTGAAAAATGTAGGGAATCCGATCCCATATATAAACGAACACACACACACACACGCGCGCGCGCGCGAGCACACACAAACAACCTGGGTTTTATAATAAGTATAACTCGATATGAGTTGTCACCCTTTCATTCCGCGAAAGCGATGCCTCTTAATCGTGTTTTCAAATTGATTTCGTTAAAAAATAATTGTGTTTTTCCAATTTTTGGCGCTGTCAGAACTACCGCAAGGTAATTTTACGTAGTCCTGTGAAGTTTTGTTGAAATCGGTTGAAAAATGTAGGAAATCCGATCCAATATATAAACGTACAGACAGACACACACACACAACCTGAGTTTTATAATAAGTATGATATATATATATATAAACGACGATGACGAGAAGGCTTACGTTTCACTTGAACGATCATAGTTCAATCTCAGAACATTTAAAGGAACACTCATGTCCACATTCACAGTTTAGACACAACGCTATTGTGTCTTTAACACAATAGCGTTCCATCAAGATAATAATAAGCAACAACTTAAAATTCTGGGAACCCGTTATATAAGAGAATTGCAGGCAAAAATAAATAAAGTCAACTACCAGTATAGCACCAAAGTTCTTAAATGTTTGTAAATATACTAAATTAAAAATGTCATAATTTTAAAAAATATTTACATTTTTTTAAAGTCAAATAAGTTAGCTCCCTTTGCATATAGGTATAACATATTTTGATATTACGGTGTTAACGCATAACACATTAATAGATATGCAACCCCTGAAGATGAAATTGAAAGTACTTGGGAAAATAAAAATTATTTGAAAGAAAAATTTGGAATTTTTCTTAATCAATTTTCAATAGCCACCAAGAAATTAATTTATGGACTTGAAAGGATTCAATCTATAATAAATATGCATAATGCGTCTAAATTATTTAACCATACATGCTGCCTATATATGTGTGTGTGTGTGTGTGCAAGAGAAAAATTTAGCAATCATAAATCTTTGTTAGAAAAATCAAATTTAATTTCATTTTCCAGAAAATATTACTTAACCTATCATCGTACACCAAAATGATTCAAAAGCTTTTTAATTTTTTTTTACGAGCAATTCCTTAAAATATATTGTATCTATTTACATTCCACATTTCGTTTATTTCTTTTTTGATTTACACCGTTATCATGCTTTAGAAGTTTTTTAAAGTCGTAATAAATTGCAGATTTCTCTGATTGTGCATACTACAGAGACTAGGTTTTGGAAGAAGATGTCTAGTGAGAGATGAGAGAAATGCATGTATTTATCTATGAGATAGATGTGAGAGTAAACTGGTCACATGGTTTGTTTTCCCGAAAAGGAGATAGGAATGAAATGACAAACAATATCCTATATATTACAACATTATTTTATTGCCTTGTTAAATCTAAATATGCAGGATATAAAAATACTGAAATGGAAGTGTATATATCGATGTGTTTTTATTCGTACATACGGCGTAATCAGTCTTATTGAAGATTTCTGGATATCTTTCCGGAAGTCTTGTCCGTATGGTGTCCTGTCTGGAAAACAAAAAAGAGACTTTGCTTTCTTTTCTTTTATATTGCTTTTTGGCAATATTATCTAGTGATCGTTAGCAGAAGTTCTTTGACAGACAAATGGGGCAACTCACTATACTTTGATGAAATATTTGTTTAATATAATTGATAAAATATAAAAGGAAATTAGTTGATTTTTGTTTCAAAATTTTGATCAGCAGTATCGAGAAAAAAAAATTAAAGCTTTAAAGTTAGTATGTACGTAAAAGAATGGTGTGTAGTAACGTAATTGCAATTACAGTGTAACCCGGATATAAGAGAGTTGTAGGGACCGGAGAAGAAGTCTCTTATATCCGGGTTTCTCTTATATCCGGGTTTGGTCTATTTTATATACATTAACACAGGCTCTAGTTTGGGACCAGAGAAAATCTCTCTTATATTCGGGTTTCTCTTATAACCGGGTTACACTGTATATATATTTACCTACATTCTCCTCGCTATCTGCCTATTAAGTTACAGCGACAGGGTGTGATACAGGGCATGTCTCATATAGGATTACACACGCATAAATATAAGGCCAGGACAAAAAAATGTCCAGCCGCCAGACAATTCAAATGTTAATATTTGAATCTTTTCCAGTTTGGCGCAATGTGGAAGTAATGTTGCCGGGTTCGAATCTCCGGTACTCGAGTTTCCTCAGTTCAAGTCCGTGTACGTCTTAAAAAGACTGCCGATATCCCACACTCTACAGTTTTGCTTCTGTATTTGCTTACCCACCTCTACGGTATTATGATGTAGCACATGATTTATTTCACCTGAGCCCACCCCACATCAGTAAGACTCACTTTTCTCCTACTTTCCCTACTGCTTGTTGTTGCATATTTGTTTTAGTTTCGCTACGTGGGACAACGTATAAATGTGTATATCACTTTGTGTATGACTTTGTGATATAAAACTCTGTCTGAGAACAAAACTCTCTGAGAACAAAACTTGTATGTCATTTCTTTTCTTTCAGTTATCCCGTTCTGTCCATGAATTAAAGTGTTATTATGCCGTGGATATAATGATACTCATAATATAGGGGATGCAAACTGGCGGGATATTTATCACTACCACAGTGCAACCATTACAGGGTGACTTAACCGACTTGATATATTATTTAACACTTACTATATTTACCTTGTCACCCCACCAAAGGAGGTAGGTTGTGACATATAGTCAGTTTAACGTGGAATGCTCGTACATATACATATGATTTAAGGACAAAAAATTACAACCAATTAGACACTTAGAATACTTTGTCCCTCTTCTTGACAAGAAATCGGCTCGACTTGAAATACATTAAATTCAAGAAATTTGACATATTTAATTTGTGTTATTCATTTGCGCTATTATTATTTATAAATGCCAGTCCAATTTGTATTCATATAGGGACTTAACACGCAATTACCACTCCCGAAAAAACCCAGAAAGTTATTATCCGGAATATGGCCAGAACGTACTGGCTCTATTTGGAAATTAAAATATTTGCAATAATTTAAACATTTTTTTTTTTGCAATAGCCCAACTAATATTTGAATAATCTCTACACAAAATAATTCATAAAAAGGAGTCTCCTCTAAGCACTCAAGAAAAGCAAAATAAATTCTCCAGTTCCCTATAAAGAACTATCTTGACAACAAATAAGGCTCTACTTGAAATACGTTAAATTCAATAAATTTTACATATTTAATTTGTGTTATTCATTTGTGCTATTATTATTTATAAATGCCAGCCTAATTTGTATGCATATATAAATAAATAAAAAAGAAGAAAAACCTTTCTTTATCAACGCTTTTACTCCTCTGATGGACTTTATCAAGATAAATGTAAGGATTTTATTTGCAAAATGTATGTAAAAACAAAAGCAGAAAAATATCGTGAGGTTTTCAAAATTTCGTTTATGAGGCATCTTTCATTTTATACATTGACGTTCATAATTAGCCAAAGAATATTTATGTGGGTTCTTAAATTAAAAAACAAAATTGAAACCTGAGAATATTTTTCCTATATTCATGCGATAATGAAGGCGCTACAATAAGTAGTAATCGATTTCTGAAGTTCGAAAAGTTATACGTATAATCTCATAAAATATCTCCCTCGGTCACGATGACTGGAAACTTCCTGCTAGCACAAAAATGAACTGCTTTCGAACATCATTTATAACAAACTTAGTACAGGAAAAAAAGAAATTGAACATAGAATACCCTGCGCCAGAGGTAGTTTTCCCTCCAAACATTGCAAATTGCTACAAAACCAAAGCGTTAACCTCAAACCTCGAATCTTATTCTAAATAGCCTTGAAATCGAGATTTTCGTATGAATGTCATGCATCGCACCGAGAACCGTTCAGTAATTTCTAAATTGGCGCTAGAGAATCACAAACAAAGAACTGTACCAAATAATAGAAACATTACTTAAAGACTCCCAAGAGCAGCAACAGTTAAAATGGATATCATTAGTATCTTGAAGAAAAAAAATAATGACATAATCAAGATAAGAACATTCGTCACTACTTCAAATAGAAGCTTACCAAGGAAGCCTCAGTCAGTAATGGAAAGCATGATGGCAGCTAAATGACTTAAGAAACCTATTTTCTTGAAAAATTATTTAAGAGAAATACCGACACCAGTAGTGGCTGTTCAGTCAATGAATACCGAATGATTCCTTATAATGAAACGGATAATATTACCATTACACAATTTCATTTACAAGTTTACAATGATAATGCAATAACCCTGAAATATCTGACCTTGATACCTATAATGCCTCAATGACAAGCATATATAAATAGTCGAACTGTAAACCAACACATATGGCTTGAAGAATTGCGTTCAAGCATGAAACAAACCGGGTATAACAGCAAAATTATACAAATTGTGTAACAGCAAAATCGCCCATCACACAAAATGTTAAAGTCTAAAAAAAATACTAAATTAACTGAGATTCTTTTCTCCAGGTTTTCAGATCAGACCTTGAGCCATCTTAACACCATTTGTCGTAAGAATCATTGAAAAGTCATTTAGTTATTCAGCTAGAAAGAGAACTGGTTAAGAGCCCTACTCTCTTCCCAATTGAGCAATGATGAAAGGAAAAAGATCATTGAGGCCTTCAGTAATGGTACCAAAATTCATAATCTGGCTTCCATCTTCAGTCTATTTAAGAACCATCAACAGAATGGTGAATAAGTTTTAAAAAGAGGGGAACAGTAGAGAGGAAAACTGAATCAGGAGGTCAAACAGCAAAAGGGATCATCATTTCAACTTAGAGCTAACGAGATAAGTTAGGAAAGATCCAACTCCATTTATACGACGTTTGTCAGGTGAGAGAGAAGTTTCACCTATGACAGTCCAAAGAGCACTG
>CAHIKZ030000513.1:202500-205000 GCA_903632075.3 Acanthosepion pharaonis | reverse complement strand
TCTCAATATTAATTTAGCACTGGAAAGACGTTAAAAAATTTAGTTAAAATAACATAGCCCCAGACGTAGTCACAGCATACTGTGTCCACTTCATATATGGCTACTGTTATTAATGATAATGTTGATAAAATTAAGTTTTTTATTTTCATAATTTTGCAACAACATAAAAATGACAGTAACAAAGTCCTCAATCGTTCGTCATTACTTTAATCAATTTCGAGAGAAATTCCAGGAGATGCCATCCAACTTGAGATGGTCGACATTTTTAAATGGCTTTAAAAAAATGATTTGAAATTTCACCTGGTTCTTTTCGGCTGGAAAGGAAGAGGTTAAAGGTCAGATGATGTATTTTTATTTAAAGTGTGCACGTAAGAATTGTGTGTGCCCCTGTGTACTCAATGTATGTACATTAGTGGTGTGTATGCTAGTTTGTGTACAAGTGCTTGGCAGACGGCTAAAATGTTTTCAACTGCTGATGTCGAATAATGTGAGTGAATCGTATGCTTCCGAAGTATATAAATTTTAGAACCATATGTGTTTTTATTGCACTTATAACTGTTTGTTCAATATAGTATCGAAATTTATTAGAGCTGTAAGTATGGGACAGACTAATTTAAAGACAACAGATTTGGTTTCCATAAATTTTCCTCGTGGTATTAGCGATTTTTAATTTCCGTGTTAAGTATACTTATACTGACTATATGTCATATGAATGCGATTTTAATAATATATGTGCTATTATAAATATTTATAGACTGGATATGTGAGAGAAAATGATATATATATTTTTATTTACCAGAACGGTGTTAGGAATATTATTGACAAAAAATTAATGTGGCGCATTTCGACCCTTTTTAAGACTTCATCAGACTAAAGTGATGTTTACGTATGCACACGAAGGAGAGGACTCCCTGAAATTTAATTTAATTTTTTTTTTTTTAAATTGGACAAATATTTTAAATATATTAATTGTATAAGTTATGGCGATTTTTTTAATGCAGCTTGGATATGGCACAAGGCCGAAAGTATGAGCTACCCAGTGAGGGACGAACTAACTACTAATGGTTTAGTGAGACAAGCTTCCTAACTATTAGGCCACATCAAAGCGCCCAGAGTATTGGAATTTTCTAAGCCTAGTTTAATTGCGGGGCACCCAGTGAGGATCGAACTCACTACTCAGTCGTAATTGATCTAGCGGAACAAGCTTGCAAACGAATTAAACCACGTCAAAGTGCCCAAGTTGTAAATTATGGATAAGCATGCATAAAATTCAGCATGAAACCGCGTGTTTAACATATGTTTTTATTTATTGCCTATATTTCTAACCTAATGCGTTTACATTTGCACAAATTTTGTTGCGAAAAGCATATGTCCATCTCTGTTCCCTACCGCCTATTTTAAAAAGCAAGGTAGACTGGTTTCTCAAACTTTGGATGACATCCAGTCTAAGAAAAAGAAAAGTTTGGATTACAAACAATGGAGAAGGAAACAGAGAACCACTTCTCTATCGTTTCCAAGCAATCAGTGCAATTTAAATATAATAGTGATTTTCCAAGCGTAGCGTAGATGTGGCATAAGGCCGAAAGTAGGGGTCACCCAGTGAATATCGAACTCACTACTCAGTGGTAATTGTTCTTGCGAGACAAGTTTGCTAACTTTTGCACCACCTGAAGTTGGCCAATTTCAAAGACAATCAACGAAAATGAATATAGAGAGTCGCCTACATCGTGAAGAAATGTGGCATGTTTTCAGTCGTATACGAAATTATACAATCATATAGAAATATTATGCGAATAAGGATTTGTATATATCAGTGTATTTATTTAAGTGCAGATAGATAGATAGATAGATAGATAAGCGTAATGTTCGTATGATTAATATATATATATATATATATATATATATATATATATATATATATATATATATATATATAATTTTGTAAAACATGAAACAAAGTAGGAAAAAATAGTTTATGTTGTCTTTGACTTCATCAGTTCAACTAAAAGAAGATAAAACTATACGTTGGAAGAGACTTAAACACATCATTTTCACTTTCGTTACGGATACTATTATATGTCCAGCCAACACGGATATGTGGGTGTGTGTGTTAGTGTAAAGAAATACGAATTCATATGCATACATGTATAAACAAGTACAAATTATTAGAGTGTAGACGCATAGATTTAGATATAGGTATACGTAGCGATGTCAAGCGTTTGTTTTAAAATATTTCAAAGACACACAGACATATATATATATATATATAGAGAGAGAGAGAGAAAGCGAGAGAGAGAGAGAGAGACAGACAGACAGACAGACAGTGAGAGCAAACACGTGAATATATCTGCATATATATTTAGTAAACATGTAGTGGTTATATATATATATATGTTAGTAAAATATATATAGTATCATACAACGCCATTTATTTATATTTACTCACTTTAATATATATATATATATATATATATATATAGAGAGAGAGAGAGATAGATAG
>CAHIKZ030000513.1:175000-192500 GCA_903632075.3 Acanthosepion pharaonis | reverse complement strand
TGCATTAGTTTAATATACCGAAAAGCTATACTCAAGTACAGCTCAACTGAGTTTTTGTTAAAGTCAAAGAGAGGGAATAGCAGTTTCGTATGTCGTGTTGGGTGAATTCATTCCAACAATTCTTTTTCTTGTATGTGCCGTTTACTTTCAGAAAATCTTGGCAATCGTGGCTCTCCATAACTTCTCTCCTTGGTCGCTCTTATTAAGGTTTGTTTTTTTTATATTTTCTAATCGCCGTTTTGTCAACCATTCACAGAATCTCCTTACGTTTCTTATTCGTAGTTTTCCATGTGAGTGTAAAATTCTCCAAACCCTGTTTCCTCATTATCTACCCCGGAATCTGCAATTGTCTCTTCCTGATTGTTAGTGACTTTAAATGTGAATTATATCCCGCTCTTTGAACGAAGATTTGGAGCTGTCTCGTGATTTAAATGATTATCCATTTCCATTACTGTCAGTGGGTAGTATTCGAACACGGGCACACAGATCAAAGTCCGTCACTTCGGATATAGCTTGCCGATTTGAAAGACTGGCGCCATACAATCTTCATGCCTCTATTCCTTCATCATTTGCATTTTACCAAATAAAACCCTGAAAATGTTGAGTGACAATTTGAAATGAAATTACTTTACTTGAATAAGCAATAATAATATATTTATTCAATGAAATATTTTTATATAAAAATAGATTTTCATTTTAAATTTCGCTGGTATTAAACAAATTGAAATTAATGCTTCCTAAATTATTTAAATTAGGTAAATATGTATAAATGTAAGTATGAATAAAGTCAAAAGGATGAAGAAAAACTATTCGTTAACGACGTGTTTCTCTCTATTATAAACTTTATCAATGTAAATATAAGTATATTTAAAATATAGAGGTGAAAATGCATCTCTCTCTCTTTCCCTGTAACTGACACTCTATATATCTAGCTCTCTCTCTCTCTCTCTCTCTCTCTATCTATCTATCTATCTATCTATATATATATATATATATATATATATATATATATATACATATAAAATCTTCAGTATATGTGGGCAACCATATTTCAGCATATTAGAAAATTGATCATTAATTTTAATAGACATAAAAGGTCCATTGTTTTTTATATATATATATATATATATATATATATATATATATAAAAAGTGAACATAGAAGTCAACACTTAGAGGCGACAGTTTGTTTCATCGTGGCCTGACGATTGCGCCTAGCATGAAACAGACTGTCGCATCTAAGTATTGACTTCTATTTTCACTTTTAAATTTACACACGCTCTATCTCTGATATTGAGCACTTTATCCCATAAATATAACACATCTTAAGACTATATTCCTTCATATATATATATATATATATATATATATATATATATATATAATAAACAATAAAATCACAAATCACCTCATATGGGGGGGGGGTCTTATCGTGCCAGAAATAGAATTGTACCTGTGAAAGCTAAAAAACAAAAAACAACTACAAAAAAAAAAAAAAAAAAAAAACATTCGAAAAACTAATACAGAATTTATCCATTTCAACGTTTCATTCAGACGAAAGGTACGAGACAGGGGTCAGTGGAGGGTGGGAGGTATTTATTTTAAAGGGAGGAAGTTTTGTAAAATTAAACCCGAATATTAACCTCATTACATTAATTTAGGGGTTATACGAAGAGTGAAATATTAATTTAAAATTAAAAGAGGAATAAAAAGGCGTTTAAAAATAATTTTAATAATATATAGATAAAAGGATGTAATGAATTAATGGAAAGAAAGTTGGTGAGAACTTAGAGTAGGGGAAATAACAAATAGCTTCATCCTCCCTTCACCCGTCTCATATTTTTTTTTTTTTTTTTTTTAGGTTTCACAGTTAAATTTCAATTTTTGAAACGAACTCAGTCCACCCCGGGGTTGATAAGACTGACTAATGATATCTTCTTCAGCTGAAATAGGCTATTTTCCATATGAGGCGATATTCGATTTTATTGTTTATTAATTATTTGCTCTGTAATAATAAATTGAGCTTTTTTTTGCGTATCAGTTTTAATATTTTATATCACTAGGATCCACTTTGATTATATACCAACAAATTTGTTTACTATATTATATATATATATATATATATATATATATATATAATTATTTAACCTGGTCTCTCTCTCTCTCTATATATATATATATACATATCTACCCTGGTCTCTCTCTCTCTCTCTCTCTCTCTATATATATATATATATATATATATATATATATATATATATATATATATATATAATTATTTATCCAGGTCTCCCCACTAAGACGGAATGTGACACAAGGTCGGGTTTAACCGTTGTGCTGGCCTCGGTAGTGACTACTGGTCTTCACACTTAAATGCAGTATGGGCCGTTGTTCCCCGAGAACGGGCACCTGAAAATATTTATTTTCCCCACCTGCCTTTCTGTCCGCGGACAGAGCCACTACCGTGTCGCATTCTATCTAATGACAGAAAAGAAAATGAGAGATGATAAACCCTTGTTGTATCAGTAATATATATATATATCTTCAAATGTAAAAGAACGAAGAGTAAGATTTCAGCGTTCAAAAGATTAATTTACAATAGGGCTCAATACAAAAGCAGAGCAATAAATATTTATTTATTCATGCAGTGTTAAATTAGAACATGCACATACCAACTACGAAACTGTACATCTTGTTTCAACGTTAAAAATATATATATATATATTTCTCTTACCTTATCATTTCATTTATCTTATGACTGTCTCTTCAGTATATTTACCATCAACTCAGAGGTGATAAATTCATTAGTTAAGCGATTTTATTCATTATTATTCATTATTTCTACAATATTCTTTATATATTCTCTATATTGCTAAATTACAAGTCTTTGTAATTTAGCAATATAAAGAATATATAGCTTAGCTTGCTTTAAGAACGCTAACTTCTTCTGAAGAAAGACACACAACTCTCTCTCTTTCTCATATATATATATATATATATATATATATATATATATATTAATTATGTTGTTTTGTGCAAAATAATGACATAATAATGTCGTTTTTTTTGACGTATTTTTAACGTCAAAAAACGACATTATTACGTCATTATTATTTATATATATATATATATATATATATATATATATATATATATATATATATATATATATAGTATAGAGAGAGAGAGTAAGAGAGATTTTTATATATGTATATATGTGCGTGTATGTGTGTGTAAATATTTTCAGATGGAGTATATCTGTAGAAGAGACGAAATGAATGAAAAGACAAGAGGAAAACTTGACTTAGTTTAGCCGACGCGTTTCGCTATTCGACGAACTTTGTCAAGGCTAATGTGATGGTTTTCTTTTGCAATAGTTATATCTTTTACACTTACGAAAAATTTCCAAATTTAAGAACGCTCATAAATATTCAGCAAGTTAACTGAAATGATTTAGGTGTTAGATAATAGATTATGTCATTTAAAAAAACAAGGACATTTCTAAATTTAAAGACGCCCAATAATACGTTAACTGAAATGCCGAGACATTTAAAGGTAGATGTATTTAGACGTATTATAAGCTCTAAATGCCGAGCCATTTCAGTTAACCCGTTATTCAGCATCTTTAAAATTTCCACAAGGATGATATATGTCTTGATAAAGTCCGTTGAATGACGAAACGCGTTGGTTAAACTAGATATAGTTTTCCTCTTGTCTTTTCATTCATATACACACACACATACATACATAAATACACAAACACACACACACACACATATATATATATATATATATATATATATATATATATATATATATATATATATATATAATTTCAAAAGTTTGAAGCCACCCCAGAATTAGCATGGGGTGAACTTGACAGAAGAGTGAAAAAAATGAAAAAGATCTCATAGAGTCATTGAAAAAAGAATGGAATCAAATATCGAACTCATGCTTTGAGAAAGTTTCGCAACAAATGTAAAAATTTGTGCATCAGTAATCAAGGCTGAAGGAGGATAATTTGACGAGAGCAAAATTTAATCATAAAATGCTTCCTTTTTTTTCATAATAAAATTTCTAAGAAAAATTCATGTTTCACTTTTTTTAACTATGTATTATAATTTTTTCTAAAACAACTACTTTTGGGGCCAATTTTTAAAAACACCAAGGGTCACCTCAAACTTTTGATCTGTAGTGTATATCAAAACAACTTAATAGACTGAAGAGTATTAAGAAATTCATTATGTTATCTTAAAGATCCTATTTGGAGCTACAAAATTTAATCAGTGATATAAAAACAGAAAAATTAAATAGAATCGAAAAATAAAAACAATATCAAAAATAGTTGACTAGTTTTCTAATATAATTTTTTTTTTGTTTTTTATTTTATTGACATTTTGTTTGGTTTATTTTCTTTTGTCCAATTTCCTCTTCTCTGTTTAATACATTTGTTTATATAAGATAGATTAAATAATTTTCCTCAACCTCTAGAAATATATGCCTTGTTGTTATTTAATAAGTTTGCCTTCGGTTCGACACATGGTCACAAATACGAGGCACCCAGTGTGTGTCGAACACACTCCCCTGTTATAATGGTCAAGTAGAGTAGCTCGTTCACCATTACCCCATCCTAACGCAGCCTATTTACCGGGCTTATGATATTTTGATACAAATACGGTACATTCAGTGAGATTCGAATTTACTACGCTTTGTATTTGTCACACCTCTCCTCGAGGACACATGGCAGAATGGATAAAGGCGTTGGTTACATCCTGTGACAGGACCCAAAGGGTACGAGTTCAATACCCGGTTAAGGAGAACTTGGAGAGGAGAATTAACTGGAGATAAATGATAACTGACATCCATTAAACATTGCACGTGGAACTCGAACAGTCTACCCCAGTGAGCGAAATAAAGAGCTCAGTTCGAAGAAGGCCGGAGCGTACAGCGGCCGAAACGTTGTAATAAATATGTTGACAAAGATGAGGACAATAGTCCGAATAATGTAAATAGTGTACATAATACCTCATCTCAGAAATACACACACACACACACACATATATATATATATTGGTATAAAATGACAACTGGAAAAAAATCTTAGATTTTGCTGACGCGTTTCGTCTTCCGACATTTTCAAGGCAAAAACGAAATGGAAATGTTTTTGTTGTTATAGTTACATTATAAAATCCAAATTTAAAAAGATAGACGCTTCTGTCTAAGCCTTTTTTTCTTGGTAATGTAAATTACCTTTATAGTAAGGGATTATTATCTTTTTTTTTTACTATGTCACTTGGATGACAAAAGATAACCTATCCGCAAATTTTCTAGACATGATTCATGCAGTTTTTGAGAAAAATTAGAAACGGCAAAAATATATATTTTTGTACTAATATTTGCCCAATACAAGCCCTAAGGGCCACACAAGGTAGAGAGTTACTATGTGAAATTGTATTACTGTAAGAAAGGGCAAGATAACAGGAAAGAAAGATAGCTAATTCTAAACTCGAAGAAGTCAAGATTCAATTAGTGAATAAAATTTCAGAGTTCACGCAAAGACGTTACTAGTATAGAGTTGAAATAGACTTTAAAAAGAACCGGGAACCCAATCCTAAACAGGAAACTAGAAATAAAACTCATCTCCTGTTCAAAAATCGGAAAAGAATGTGAACCGGACGATACTGGGAAAGGTAAAAAAATAATTAGTAAATAAAATTTCAGATTTACAGCGGAGACGTCAGAAGTCGAGACGAACCAAAAGCTCAATCTTAATCAGTAAACAAGGGATAAAACTCTGCTCTAGTTCAAAAAGCAACTGGACGATAGGCAAATATATCTACTCCTATAAATTTTTCAGGAAAGCATTAGGGAATTAACTCTTAATTGTTAGTGCTTCATGCCTTAGATTTTTCTATGGATTAAGGATCTTTGATTCTAGATCACTAATCCAAAAAAAATTGGAAAATTAAATATATAAAAATTCTGAAATATAAAAATATAAATATATAAATATTCTGAAATATAAAATAATCTGAGAAGAAATAGCATAATATTCGGAAAATTAATGGTTATTTAAATTTTCTTGTTCAGAGGGTTTTTTAAAAATAAATTTATGAATAAAAAACTTGTTTCGTCGTTATTTTTTTATAAAATGGTAAATAATAAATATTGATTCCCATATTTTAGAATTTAAAAAAAATGTTATATTATTATATTTATTTCTTGATAAAATGGTAAATATAAATATTTACTTATAGTCGGTTCACATATTATATATTCTTGTAAATATAAAATTAGTCCTGAAAATAAACAATCTAACAGCTAAATAGTGTGTAAAATTTTTGTTATTAAAATTCTAAACATAACTTTTTTAAAACAATAAACATTGTTTCGAAAATCTACAATAATGGCGGTGTCAAGAGAAAACCGACATTTTGAATTGCTGTTTTTGTTTTTAAGGGTATGAAGGTTAAATTTTGCCGACATATTGTGTTCCTGGCTTTAGTCGCCAACCACAGAAGATAGCCAAATTCTTGGAAATCGTTAGGCGAACAGGAAATACAGTTGTATGCACGGTGATGCACACCAAATCATCTGTGATGATCTTGAGGGTCACAATACCCTATGTTCAAAAACAACGTCTACATCGAAAGACTGGACAATCTCTGGATGGTGGAGGTGACCATAAGTGTCCCAGCATAACACTGCGATCTATCTATCTATCTATCTATCTATCTATCTATCTATCTATCTAGCTAGCTAGCTAGCTATCTATCTCTAACGTGACCCACTTCATCCATTTTCGATGATATTTCCATTCTATTGTTTAGTCATCAGGTAGTTGACCCGCGGCCTTCCACTGTCTTTTTTGCATTCGATATCTCCTGCAAGTGTCAAATTATCCAAGGATTTGTTCTTAAGTGCCCAAGACATTTCAGCTGCCTCTTTCTCATTCTGAGTATAAATATCCATTTTTTGTTTCTATATTCCTTTAGAATTCTTGGTTGCTTACGCCCTCCGTCCATAGAATTTATCAGCATCCTTCTGTTGTGTTTTTGTTGCTAAAGTTTCCTGTTGTTCTGTGAGGACACTATCCTGCATTCACTGCTATATATGACTGATATATTACATTTCAGCGCTCTTTCATTTGTTTCTAACGAAATTTTCCTGTTTCTTAATACTTTGCTTAGTTTTTGAAATGCATATTTAGCTACTCAAATGTGAGTTCGTATTTGAATGTCACATTTTCCATCCTTTGTTAAAATACTTCCCAGATATTTAAACTTCCGCTCTTGTTTGATTTCGACGTCTCCATTTCATAGTACTATCTTCTTGCAACTGACGGTTAGCCCCTTCTTCCCGCTTTATTTTACTATCTTGTCTACAATGACCTGTCTTACATTGTTAAGACTGAGGCCACAGATAATAAAGCCTGGTACTATCTCCAGCTCCACTGGACAACGGAAGGCAATCGGTCACCTACCTGACGAGATTGTGTGAATACATGTTGTAACGTGGGGTGGAAGCCCTGTCACAGGGAAAAAGTTGCAACAACGAACAGGAGACTGTGGAGAACCATGACCACTATGTCGTGAAGGGACATCAAAAATAGGGGGGAAAAAGTGTAGCAGCCTTCTAGTTGATTTGAATCCTCTTAGCATTATCAATATTATCGAGTGGGAGAACAACAAAATGCTCCAAAAAAACAAGGAACCGTTGAAAGCCACCATCGTGGATGTGATGGCTAACATTGACGAGAAATGATGCTGGCATGTATTTGTTTCCGTAAAGCTGCATCAACGCCGTTCTTCATGGCATTTTCCCCTGATCATTTTTTGTATAAACAAAACCCTAAGATCACACGCATTTTACATAAATAAAGCTCTTCGTAATGTATAAGCAGTACTTTTGAATATATTTTTTTTGTTTTTCTTTAAGGCATGGACTACCAGGAATCCCTTCAATGATTCTATCGGAAGCTTTTACAATCAATCCGCAGTTTTATTTGCCTATGGGCAAATAGTGAATCTCCAAACAAAAACAAAATACTATGAAAGTATAAAAATACATATTTATAGTAAAACTACCAACAATACATTTTTAAAGCAAAATGACCAGCAATACATTTTATCATAGAATTACCAACAATACATTTTATAGCAAAAACACCAAAAATACATTTTACCTGTAGTTGAAGGCATACAATTGCGTTCAAAAAATATATAGTTGAAAATATAAAATTATGTTCAAAATATTTAGATTAGGCAACTCTGGGCTACGGAACGAAATATTAGTCCGTCTTAATTAACCAAGACGAAATACGTACATCAGTATAGATAAGCCATGAGAGTTATACCTGCTATAGAATCTGGAAATTTAATATTATTATTATTAATGGTAATTTAATTTATAAAAGCAACATTTATAGCAAATCAAATATTCAATCATTTTTCATAGTAAAGCTCATAATAATACCATAATTTAGATTTTTAAATATGCTACTTTAAATAGAAATAATGTATTAACATGTACAGAAAGTGCTTTAATCGCTAGATCATCCACTTTAAATTTACCTTTAGGTTCTTTCATTTCATCTTTATTGGCAGATATTCTATTATTATGGATATTTAATAACAAAAGGGATAAAAACATAAGCAAATAGTTAACGACACATGATGAACTCAGCTAGACTATATAAGCTAAAGACATATTAAAAAGAAATAACAACCATTTGAATTTACAATTTTAGTGCCCACAATCCCATGAATGTAAACCACAATTTAGCCTGCTGAAGTTTTAAAAGACAAAACTTATCACATTAAAAACGTTTTCAACATTGTCATAGAATTTTCTGAAATAATGATACAATAAGATATACATAAATCTTTCGATGTCGTGAAGTGTTGTTGAAATGTTCTCAGTTCAATACGTTCCAAAGTATGAGGGGGTGCTGAAAAGTTACTGAAAACCCGCTTCTCAAAATCCCTCTTTTAAAATAAAGTGTGAAGATTTAAGAAATCAGAGAAATTGTTAAACTGTGGGGTGAACCTGCAAATTACCCAGCTACGGTTCGTGACTCCAGGTCATTCATTTTGGTTTGGCTGTAAACTTTTCAGAGTTCTTGGGGAAGCCAAAAATATTAGAATTCTAATATTTTCTAAATTGACAACTGAATATCAATTTTCGATAAATAAAAGAGCAATAATGGAATAAAATCTCCATTGTTTAAGAGGAATAATAATAATAATAATAATAATAATAATAATAATAATAATATTCAGTAACAAAGGAAGTTAACAATAAAAAAGAAACTCTATCTATAAAAGGTAGGATGTGTGTGTGTGTGTGTGTGTGTGTGTGTGTGTGTGTGTGTGTGTAACGAATACACGGCCGCAATTCTCGACGGATTTGCACCAAAATTTACATGCACATGCTTCAAGTTGCATTTCCCAACTCCCATTGATAGTGGAAATAATCGATTTTTTCATGCTTCTACGACAGTTTTCATGTAGTTTGAGGCCATTTTCTACTGGCCAGAGTGAGAGCCTATAGCTGGCTGCCACGAATAGACAGGAAGATTCTATTGGCCAGCGTGAGAGCCAACAGCTGACTGACACGAATGTTAACTAGCATGCAAAAAAAATCGATAGCTGCATTCGTCACAAGTGGGAAAAATTTAAATCTGCATGGCACTTTACTCCAAATTGCTCATTCGCTTGCTTAAACTCAACGTTGATTCTGATTCCGCAGAACTGGGTTGGGTGTGAAAAAGTATTTGTTGTTAACATTCTTTTTTTCATTCGGTTTTTCTAGTTACAAGTCCTTTTTTAAAGCTGATCGTTTTGTGTTCATTTTGTTTAGTTCTTTTTTCGTAACAGATTTAATGTTTAGAATAGGGCTTAGAAAAAATTCGCAGTGTGAGATAGGCAAGAAGTAAGGCATGTAGCAACATCAGCGCGAAAAAGGGCACTCCTTTAAAGGCAAGGAAGGGCAAAAATATTTTAAGTCAAGTGATAGCGATTGCTGTATGAGTCGTACGATTTTTGAATCAAGCACGGGCAACGCCGGGCCATGCTGCTAGTCCATTATTAAAGGAAACCAACAAATTCAATAGGGAATTGAAAAAGTGTAAATAAACCATAATACATCAACTGCAGCGGCAAATAGCAATTTTCCAAACGAAGCTTAGATTTGGAACAAAGCTGAAAGAATCTAACTGACTACTCAGTCGTAATTGTTCTAGCGAAACAAGCTTATTAACCATTACACCGCATCGAGGTGCCCAAACTGCAGCGGCAAACAACCCCCAAAAGAAAACAAAGGCAAATGCCCTGTACCATATGAAGAAACGATGGCAAGATAAGCCTCTTCATGGTTAATAATTTACCCGTACCATAAAGCTGATGGAGACAAACCCCGTACCCATCAGTGGTCACGTAATGCAGAGTTAAAAGATAAAACCGAAGGTTTTATTCTTGCTGCACACGACCAATGCTTGCTAACTAGAAATTACTAAGAACAAATACTGAACATTTTATTAACCCTAAATGCAGATTCTTTCATAAATATCCAGAAACAACTGACAATATTGTATCTGGTTGCACGGTATTGGTACTTATTGAATATAAAACCCGGCATGACAGACTGGGTCAATATCTGCACTGGGAATATGGGAAAGAAACTGGAATGAACAAAACCCAAACCCGGTTACGGAGATAGGACCTGTAACAATATAATGTAAACACACCGAACAATCAAAGCTAATCTCCCAAACATCGGGATCAAAGACCACAAGATCAGAATATGATTTCTTATTGACATGGCATTCCCTGCAGGCTTTAATGCTCTTCAAATAACTATCAAAATACAAGGATCTTAAAGTGGAACTCTCAAAAATGCGGCACATGAGGACATCTATAATTCCAATTGCAGTTGGAGCCCTCGGATTGATTGTAAAAGCTTCCGATAGAATCATTGAAGAGATTCCTGGTAGTCCATGCCTTAAAGAAAAACAAAAAAAATATATTCAAAAGTACTGCTTACACATTACGAAGGGCTTTATTTATGTAAAATGCGTGTGATCTTAAGGTTTTGTTTATACAAAAAATGATCAGGGGAAAATGCCATGAAGCGATTTCTGACATTAGTGCTCTTGTTGGGACCCGGATTGAAATGTGTATACAACAGAAACCCATGAAAATAATAATAATAGTAACAACACATAAAAAAGGGAGCGGTTTAGGTAGAGAAAAAGAAAAAAGACACATTATTTAACGATGTTTAATAATATTTCGAGAGTATGTCTGGATGATAGCATGTTTAAAAATTGCCTACAGGTATAAAAATATTAAAAAAAAATACAAGCCTTTGTACAAAGGTCGTTTGTCTTGAGAAAAACGGTTGTAATGGTAATCAACTGGACACAACCAATGTTGTAGAAAGACTTGTATTTTTCTTTTTTTTTTAAAATAAACTTGAATACAGACATAAATGTGGAAATATCGCTAAACATTGTTCTACACTGTATTTTCTTTGAGTATTGAAAATTATTGGAAGCGTTACGTCAGTTATATTGTATAATAATACAAGTATTTTAAAGCAATAATAATAATGATAATAATAATAGTAATTTTAAAGCAATAATAATAATAGTATTTTAGAGCAATAATATTAGCGTTTTTAAAGAAATAATAATGTTAATAATAATAATTGTATTTTTAAAGCAATAATAATAATATAGTCTTTTTAAAAAAATAATAATAATAATAGTATTTTAAAGCAATAATAATAATAATGATAGTCTTTTAAAACAACAATAATAATAATATATTTTAAAACAATAATAATAATAATGATATTTTTAAAAACAATAATAATAATAGTATTTTAAAAGCAATAATAATAATAATGATAGTCTTTTAAAACAATAATAATAATAATAGTATTTTAAAGCAATAATAATAATAATGATAGTCTTTTTTAAAACAACAATAATAATAATAGTATTTTAAAGCAATAATAATAATAATGATAGTCTTTTTAAAACAACAATAATAATAATAGTATTTTAAAGCAATAATAATAATAATGATAAAAACAACAATAATAATAATAGTAAAGCAATAATAATAATAATGATAGTCTTTTTAAAACAACAATAATAATAATAGTATTTAAAGCAATAATAATAATAATGATAGTCTTTTTAAAATAATAATAATAATAATAGTATTTTTAAAACAATAATAATAATAATAGTATTTTAAAAGCAATAATAATAATAATATAGTCTTTTTAAAACAACAATAATAATAATAGTATTTTAAAAGCAATAATAATAATAATGATAGTCTTTTTTTTAAAACAACAATAATAATAATAGTATTTTAAAAATAATAATAATAATAATGATAGTCTTTTTAAAACAACAATAATAATAATAGTATTTTAAAAGCAATAATAATAATAATGATAGTCTTTTTAAAACAACAATAATAATAATAGTATTTTAAAGTAATAATAATAATGATAGTCTTTTTTTAAAACAACAATAATAATAATAGTATTTTAAAACAATAATAATAATAATGATAGTATTTTAAAACAACAATAATAATAATAGTATTTTAAAGCAATAATAATAATAATGATAGTCTTTTTAAAACAACAATAATAATAATAGTATTTTAAAGCAATAATAATAATAATGATAGTCTTTTTAAAACAACAATAATAATAATAGTATTTTAAAGCAATAATAATAATAATGATAGTCTTTTAAAACAATAATAATAATAATAGTATTTTAAAAGCAATAATAATAATAATGATAGTCTTTTTAAAACAATAATAATAATAATAGTATTTTAAAGCAATAATAATAATAATGATAGTCTTTTTAAAACAACAATAATAATAATAGTATTTTAAAGCAATAATAATAATAATGATAGTCTTTTTAAAACAATAATAATAATAATAGTATTTTAAAGCAATAATAATAATAATGATAGTCTTTAATAAAACAATAATAATAATAATGATAAAAACAACAATAATAATAATAGTATTTTAAAGCAATAATAATAATAATGATAGTCTTTTAAAACAATAATAATAATAATAGTATTTTAAAAGCAATAATAATAATAATGATAGTCTTTTTAAAACAACAATAATAATAATAGTATTTTAAAGCAATAATAATAATAATGATAGTCTTTTTAAAACAATAATAATAATAATAGTATTTTAAAACAAAATAATAATAATGATAGTCTTTTTTAAAACAATAATAATAATAATAGTATTTTAAAGCAATAATAATAACAGTATTTTAAAGCATTAATAAGAATAATAATAGTATTTTTAAAGCAATATTATTATTATTAATGGCATTTTAACGCAATAATAATAATAATAACAACAAAATAATAATAACATTTTAAAGCAATAATAATAAGAAGAGGAACAAAAAATGGATACGAAGCATTCCTTATAAAAACTAATGACCTTCTCCTACAAAAACACCAAATCACTCCATCAACAAAGAAGCTGAACTATTCAAGAAACATCTTAATATACTTGAAATCCTACTAACAAAAAACGAAGTGAATGCTATCTACGCCAAAAGAGTAAAACAGAAAGCAAAACATCTTGGCCAAATGAAATTACAAAGAAAACTGGGAGGATAAGGCGTTGCATAGCAAATACCTAAAAAGAATGAAAGAAGCAGATGTGGACCAACGGAAAACACATCAGCGACTGAGATGCACCGGTTTGAAAGCTGAGACAGTCGGCGTAATAATTGCAGCTCAGGACCAAAGCCTCGTAACCAGATCCTATCACTGTCACATAATCAAGGAGAGAATCAACCCGAAATGCAGGCCCTGCGGAAAATATGATGAAACTGTCGACTATATTATCTCAGGATGGGCCGAAACTAGCAAAAAAATAAATATACCTACAGACATAACAATGTAGCGGCATATATGCATTGGAAGACTTGCAAGAAGACAAAATTCGAACCCCCTTACAGATGGTATGACCACAAACCAGATACAGTTACCCAAAATAACGATGTAACTATAGTCTGCGACATGCCAATTCAAATTATCAGAGAAATAAAAGCTAACGGACCTGATATTATAATAAAAGACAAAAAAATTCAGGAACTGTATGCTTATTTACATCACAGTACAATCTGAGAGAAACACCTCTATGAAAATTATCAAGAACTTGTCCAAATACAAGGACCTGGAAATCGAGATTAACTGGATGTGGGGAATGAAAACTGAGACTGAACCAATAGTAATCAGAACTCTAGGCATCGTGAGAAAAGAAACAGACAATTTTACAAACAGTGTCCCAGATAGCATCAAAATACAAGTTGCTCAGAAGATCGCCCTACAAGGAACATTCTATATTTTAAGAAAAGTACTATCAATTAAATGGTAATTCTCCTATAGTTCCAAAGAACCATAGGATACAAAGCAGAAAACATAGCATGCAAAAATAATAATAATAATAATAGCTATTGAAGTATAAAGACCTGAAAATCGAAATTGAAATTGAAAGCAAGAATAGTACCAGTCATAGTAGGTGCGCTTGGAATGATAAAAAAGGAACACAACAGCGCAATGAAAAAATCCATGGGAATCCTAACTTAAGGGAAATACAAAAATTGTCTTGATAAGTACAGCCCATACACTTAGAAGAACTTTTCTCCATGTAACGCTAGTAAAGTTAAGGGTGTTAAAACAAACAAATCATGAACTGTAGCCATAACAACACACTAGTACCTGCCTTGGGTCTTCCCGCAGACTTGGTAGATAGCCTGGCCATAGCAGCAATTGAAATATAATGTTGATAATAATAATAAAAATAATAGTATTTTTAAAACAAGAATCCAAGTTAATGTAACTGAATATAATTACTTTTAGTATTTCTTGCAACAGAAATTTAAATGACAAATACTGAAATTTTGTTATTAAAAATAAAACCGTCAGTTCTATTCTAATTGTTTCTGTGGAAGTCATTTCTTGTTTCTTGCTTTCCTGCAATCTACAATCTTCATAAATTTAAATGACACATCAATCGTATTTGTCTTTCAGAATCCTCTTTCTTTGTTGTCCTTTTGCCTCACTTCTCCTCACATCATTCCCTTCTACTCCCGCTAACGCCTTGCGTCCTAGTGGCTTTATCGCCTTGCATAGGAGTGAAATGATTTTTTAAAATTCCGAACGATCTATGAAGGGTGTTTTTATGATCGGCTCTCGAAATCAGATATTGTGCTGCGGGGTGAAAGTCATTAATAGCATTGCCGACCAAGTATGGACAAGCCTAGACGATGACATCCTAGTCAGTTATCTCAGTTATGCTCATATATATATATATATATATATATATATATATATATATATATATATGTATGTATTTATATAATTTGTCCATGTATAAAGAAAAGAATAGCTAATAATGAAACATAAAACTTTTTTAATCATTATATTTTATTTCAACAGGAAAATTCTCCACTTTGGTCAAGATGGCAACTAATAATAGATTTTTTTAAATCATTTACCCCCCAGAAAGGCAATACAGCCACTAACATCCCAGGGGTTGCTGTGAGTGAGAGAATATGCACAAAACATTATTAAGAAGAGAGAAAAACAAAACAGGAATTAAGAAGATTGAAGATGACTATTGGCATTCGATTTAAGCTTTTAAAGATCAAAGATTTCTGTAGATGTTAGGAAAATTAGAGTTTCTTCCTAAGAACCGCTAATTTGTGGAACAGGCTCCCAAGTGTATGCTTTCCCCGGACACTACAATTTTAACCTCTTCAAAGCTAAGGTCAATCATTGTCTATCATCCATATCCTCATAATCCCCACTTTCCAATTCCTTCTTTGGTTTACAAATTGAAGATACTAAAATTTGAACCTGTGTTGTATGGTTTCAAAATAACGCTCAAACCACTCGGTCACGTGTCGATGAAAATTATTTGTTGTTAGGTAAGTTAAGCCTTCTTCCGTTCTCGAGCAATTTGTTTCCTTGTCAATGTAAAGCTCTAGAAATTCATTATGTCCACATCATGAAGATCCATGATGGACAAATTATATACGAGTTGCAAACTAAAATTTCGTGGAAGGTATCAGTGAAAATATATGTTAGTTACCGTAAAGCTTTCTTTCTACTGTCAAAGGACGACAACAAATTAGAGCTATATGAATAAGAAGAGCCATGATCGCCAAGTTGCTTAAAGGACACAGTACATAGAAGATGAAATTTTATTTGTATTCATTGTGATTCCACCATATTCTCATCATCATTCCCCTCCAATTATGAAATAGTAAATTAACATACGATTAATCCGCATTTTTGATACAACTTCATTAGTTCAACCATTTCATAAATTTACGACCAGGAATCGTCATGCTAAGTCCATCGAGTCAAATCACCCACAATTTCTCCGTATTCCATTTGTAAGAGGCCATAATTCTCATATGTGTCCTCAGGTGGTGTTATTTATGTGTGTCCCCAGGGTACTATTTATGTGTGTCCTCAGGTGGTGCTATTTATGTATGTCCTCTGGTGGTGCTATTTATGTGTGTCCTCAGATGGTACTATTATATGTGTGTCCTCAGGTGGTACTATTTATGTGTGTCCTCTAGTGGTGCTATTTATGTGTGTCTTCAGGTGGTGCTATTTATGTGTGTCCTCAGGTGGTACTATTTATGTGTGTCTTCAGGTGGTACTATTTATGTGTGTCTTCAGGTGGTGCTATTTATGTGGAAACAAGATTATTTTGGAGGGTTATGCCTCAAGAAATACGTTTGTCAATTTTTTAAAAATATTGAAAGAAAATGGCTGAATACATCAACACAGATATAATGACAATATTCTCCACACGTGACAATCTCTGACGTCATTTTTCATTTAAAAAAATATGAAAATAGTGTTTCTCTACATTCCAGTTGCTAGGTACATTCTGTTTTTGTTTTTATTAGTTACTTTGTTCATTTAATTTCATTTTCGTATTTTGCTTTGATAAAGTCCACATTGGACGAAACGCGTCAGCAATTACCAGTTTTCCTATTGTCATTTTTATTCATAAATATTGTCCTCTCTACCGATTAAATCGGAGAAATTATCATCATATATATATATATATATATATATATATATATATATATATATATATATATATTTTAAACAACTCCTAATAGAGTCTACTCCAGAGGCACACCGGAGAAAAAAGAGTTCAATGCTATATTACCTGGTAGAGCCTTAATATTTCACAAAAATAATTTCCTTTGAACGGTTACCAAAGTTTTAGAGTCAAAATATTTATCTTATACTGAAGTGGACAGACCGATGGATTTTTTATTATTAAATTATATTTTTTATTATTAAATTATATTTTTTATTATTAAATTATATTTTAGAACGTTCTAAATTTTGATTACAAATTTTGTTTTTCTTGCGTCAAAGGAATGTCCA
>CAHIKZ030000513.1:165000-170000 GCA_903632075.3 Acanthosepion pharaonis | reverse complement strand
AAGTTTGTAACTATTTAAACGAGTAAGAAATGAAACCATTCAATATGAACAAGATTTTATTGTATATTTACATAAATTTATAAAAGTATATTATAAAATATTATTCCAAATCTCAAACGCTTTATTTCAAAAAGTTGACTTTCACAAGATAAACTTTAAATATATATATATATACACGTAAAGTAAAAGAAAGCATACAATTTATACCTTTCTAGTATCGTTAACACTTCTTCGTAAACCATATTATATCTAACAGTTCTCACCCTTCTTTCTTTCTTATAATTTTCTATGCTTACATTTTCTCACTAAAACTAGACATCATCTCCGATATATATTTATCTTCTATCATTATTTACAGTGAAAACGAAATGTTATATTATTTATGAGGTAATGGCAGGACGCGTGTTTATTTTTTAATTTAATTAAATAAAGATTCTTTTTTACTAATTAAATATTATGTTTGTCTATATTTTTGAGATGAGGTATTAGGTTGGTGCAAAAATAATGACGTAATAATGTCGTTTTTTTACGTATTTTTTAACGTCAAAAAAAGGACATTTTTACGTCATTATTTTTGCACCAACCTAATATTATATACACTATTTACATTATTCGGACTATTGTTCTCATCTTTGTTGCCATATTTATCACAACGTTTCGGCCGTTGTACGCTCAGGTCTTCTTCTGGTGGTTGAAATGTCGAACTGAACCTTTTATTTTGCTCCCTGGGGTAGACTGTTCTAGTTCCACGTGCCATGTCTAATGGATGTTAGTTATCAGTTATCTCCTGTTAATTTTCCCTCTGAAAGTTCTCCACTGCCTTAACCGGGTATTGAACTCACAACTTTTTGGGTTCTGTCAAACGCCTTTATCCACTGTGCCATGTGTCCTTAAGAATTATGTGATTGCCATCACTGTTATTTTGATGTGTGTGTAGGGAGTTGGTTGATTATTATTGTTGTTGTTGTTGTTTTCAGACTTGCATTTTAGAGATACTTTAAAATTTAAATATTTTAAAATATTTTAAAAATTTAAATGTATTCTCTCTATTGTTACTGTCTAGGTAGCGATCATCGTAATCATTAGTCGAACATCATCATCTTCATCAATATTTCACCCTTTTGATACACTTCTTTTTCTTCTTTTCACTTTCTTTTATTTTTTACTTTCTCTCGTTTTAGAACAAGATTTGTTGCGAAAAAAAAAAAGATCTAACTAAATTAAAAATGACTAAAACAAAAATTTCCCATAATTCCGCATACGACCAACAGCTCCTGAAAGAAAGTATAAAAATAAAATTAAAAAAAAATAAAATAACATTTACTTCCGCAAAATTTGAAATAGTTTTTCTCTTGTCGGCAATGTTTTAACTTTAATCAAATTCCTTCCTAAGATTTATTTTTATTTTTACTCTTATTTGCGAAGTAGTCTTATTTTAATTCTGCTTCTGTTCCTATTCACACTCGAAACATCAACGACCTTAAATGAAGGTAGAAAGCAAGGAAAAAGAGAAGAAAAAAAAAAGATAGAAAGGCTACACAACAGGACGTGAACATTTCCTCCCAGAAGAGATAACAATGACTTACATTAACAGTAGGTAGATAGAGGAACAAGGAACACGGATTATCAACCTTCTAATTACTTATAGGTTTTTTTTCAATAAAAATTGATTTTTAAATGAGGCTTGCTGGTTCTGCTTAGCTTTATCTCTGAATGTATTGATTTATTTATTCACATTGTGACAAACACCATAAATACATTCATTTGTAGACATAAAGGTGATTCCGAAGAACATATCCTACGGTCTTAGTGCAAAAACCGGTTATTGTAAAAAGACCAGCAGTTTTAGTTTCTTGATGATGACTGTCTAAGTACAACACATGATTCCATCATTGTGTTTGGCAGTTCACACTTTATTTGAATCGTTGAAAAGTGATGATTTTTTTTCTTTATTCCATGGAAATTGAAAACAGTATAGAAACTTCCCACAACCTATTCTTTAGAGATCTATGTAATATTTGTCTCTTTCCAATACCACCACTATTGCACTTTCCGTCATCCATTTACACAAGATCGTAAGTTATGTTACTCACTGTGACCTTCAATATATCAATTGGGTATTAAGTTCCTCAAGCTATCTTTTCTAAGTAATAAAACTGTCTTTTTTCTGATCCTAGACACAAGTCATCTTCTATTTAAGAATTGCCAAACTCGTAATTATTGATTTTTTTATATTGATTCAAATTTAACTGAATAGTTTATATACAGGGAATGCCAGTTAAAACAAATTATAATGTGAAAAACAAAGATATTCAGCAGAAATAAAATAAATATACTTTTAAAAATATACACATTTTCAACTTAGAAATACAAAAAAAAAATGGTTAATAAATGAAACAGTCTTCAGTATCGGGAACAGCCTCAATGTGACATCCGAAGCGACTCAATCCTCTCTTCTCGTTCATCAAGTTTACGATGGCGGCTTTTAATTACGTCTTGTTATTATCTTACTCTCAACGAAGTCCCAGATTCAGTAGTCTAAAGGATTCAAATCAAGTCAGCTAGGAGGGACATAATCGTGATAATACTCAGCCTGGGTCAGCTTAACGAGTCACGTGTGGGAACGAGTCCTTTTACCTTCATTCATGCGTTCACATTGATTCTGAGACTCCGCAGGAAGAAGCTGTGTGGCATCACATTGAAGTCAATTGCTCACGAACCCCCCACGAACTTCACGGACGTTGTGAACGGGTTTACGTCGTTTTGGGTAACACTACGGGGTCCATACAGAGTAAACAGTCATTTCTACAGTATACCTTAACACTTTCAAGAAGCCGGCTATCATCGAGTCGTTATGGTTGACGCCTAATACAACGAACATTTCATTTCATATATCAAATGGGAAGCTTGTTAATACTCATAATATGTCTGAAGGAGAAATTAGAATGTTAAAATTTGCCACATACTGCATTACATCATTTAGGTCATCTTCTACTAAAGAAGGGTTCTCAAATACTTCAATACTATATATAAATAGATTGTAGCTATCAGGGAAGTAAGTAAATAGAAGGGAGTTCCAGAAATGAGAAGTGCGAGAAAAGAAACCGTTGGAGTGGATGTGGCAGTTGCATTTAACTATTTCAACAGGAAAAGGGTGGGACCTAGATGCCAATCTAGTAGCACGTTTAAATTCATGTAGTCGGGGCAACAGGGAAAAAAGCTCGTCGGGTCAGTTGCCATGTAAATATTTGTAGAAAAGACAAAGAAAAGCCACGTCAGGTTAGTGAGAAAATGACTGAAGTCGAGAGGCTTCGTTAAGATAGATTACATTACAGACCCCTCATTGGATTTTTTTCAGAATCTCGATTACTACTACTACTACTACTACTACTATAACTACTATTATTATTATTATTATTATTTGACCGAGTGGTTAGAATGTTCACTTTCTGACTATAAGAACCATGTTCGAATCGCATCACCGTTGATTTGTCAAGGTGAATTCTCCATGTTATCGATTTTGAGGAGGCGATCCCAGCAGGCAGCACAGTATCTGTAAACCATACAATGGATTTTCTCAAATCTTGTGAGTGAAATTGTGTAGACGGTTCGTCGACGGTTTGTGCAAACGTACAAACCATCGTTACGGGGGTGGGGGTGGAGGTTTCAGCATACTGCTCTTATTCAAATTGATGATCATGGCAGAATTCCCCCCCCCCCACCGCAGAAACAGTAACTAAGTCGAGTTCAGCATAGTTGCAGCATAAACCAAAGGTTGGCCCTGTGGATGTTGAATGATGTCTGTCCAGGCATCTGCAACAATGATTGGCTAGCCGTCCAAACAGACGACATACTCAGAATCGGGTATCATAATAATATTTATAGCCATGATTATTATTAGTAGTAATAGTTGGCACAGTGGAAGAATGGATAGCGGTTTAGACCAAGGAATTGGTGAGTCGAGTCCGAATTCCAATTGGGTTTGTGATATTCACTTACCTGCAAATATCCTTGGGGAATGGTATGAATCTATCTCTTCTCCCCCAGTAAATAGCAGGACAGGAGTCCTATAATTTTTATCGCCACATGTCTAGGAGAAAAACAACTCTGAATTCAAAGCCTGAGGTGAGTCGGTTGGGGACCCAGTGGCACACTATGTTCACCAGTTCTCTATACTCGGCTTCCCTAAAAATAGTGGTAGTTTCTGCACAAGTCTTCAAAACTATAATCAAATCATATGTGCGGGTAGCCTGGCCATTCGGTTCTAAAAAATGAACTACCGGACCCTAATACGTCTTAAACGACGAGAGAGTCCATTATTATTATTATTATTTTATTTCCTTTGATTTCTGGCGTGTACGCATTTCTTTCCAGGTCCCGCACAGAGACCTAAGGTTAAAAATGGCATCATGACATATTCCACTGACAAAAAAAAAAAGAATATTTTACATAGATAAAGCCCTACGTGAGGTGTGGCCTGTACTCGTGAGAAAAATTTGTTGTATTTCTTTAAGGCATGGGCTTCCAGGAATCCCTTCAATTAGTCTACTGGAATCTTTTCTAACCAATCCGAGGGCTCCAACTACAACAGGGATTGTTGATGTTCCTATGTGCCACATTTTTGAGATTTCGATTTCAAGGTCCTTTTATTTTGATAGCTTTTTGAGGATCTTCAAAGATACATTGCAGTCCACTGGAACCTCCATATCAATAAGGAGGCACTTTTTTGTTTGCGGTCTCTAATAACAATGTCTGTGCGCCAATTTGATGTTATTATTATTATTATTATTATTATTATTATTATTATTATTATTATTTCTGTAAATCTTTAACTAGAAAATTGTCTGGAGATGTTTGAAGGCAAAGTTATGGAATGTTTGAATAATTGCAATGAAAGAATTTGAATAATATCAATTAAATGATAGGGAAAGAAGACAGTTCACTTCCTAACGAGAATTTTTCTCTAGCACTTTCAACATATCGGTTACAAGAGAAGATAC
>CAHIKZ030000513.1:157500-160000 GCA_903632075.3 Acanthosepion pharaonis | reverse complement strand
TTTTGTAGCTCTCATTTCCATTGCTTCCTGTCTCTTTTTCACCATTTCGAGAATTTCATCGGTCATCCACTGCTTTTTTTCTCATCCTTCTTTCAGTGGAGTCATCACGTTGGCCGATGTTAATAGAACTTTTCTTAATATGTTCCACTTTGAATTCGCAGTTTCATCGAATGTGTTCACTTGGCTAATACTATTGAGAATTTTTACTTGGTTCCATTTTCATACAAGTCTGTATAATTTTTCATCACTGCTATGTCACGATAGTTAACAGCGATCAGAATAATTTAAGATAACCAGCCACCCAGCTGTTACATGGATATTTCCTATGACGTAGCGGGCAATCAGGATGCCGTACAAAATAATTGAACTTCATGACATTTTTTTATTACAACTCCAGTGACATGGCAATTTCCATCTTTTCTACAGGTAATATGCGATGGACTGTATTGAGTTAAGGAATGAACCAGGATTTACTCACTATCAAAGAGGAAGAATTTTTACAAATCACCCAAACACTCTATTGTTTATTCATGGATGAGGGAGAATAAACAAATCTTTTATGCTCTATAGTTTCACTAACTACAAGGCCCGAGATACCCTCAAGGTAGAGGTTTATATTGTACCTCTGAATGAGATGTGTGATATGATTGGAAGAAATAAAGATCATGATGAAGTGAGATGATGGGTGACCTTTGACTTGAAAAGATCAAGATTGTAGTATTTAAGGAAGCAACGACGAGTGGAAGTTTTAGGTTAAAAAAAACTCTTCTTACATTTTGCACACGCAGAAAATCAGGGTGATTTGACACTGTGGAATGGTTGGGGGGTATTGTAGCCATAAAGCTCTGATCTGGTAGAACAAAAGAATGGTGTACATTTGAACAGTTGCCATAGAAATAGTGTTAGGATAGCAACAGACTTGCAACGTCGTGTAGACACAAACATTGTAACTGGTATTAATCAGATGAATAGGGCTGGGACGCTGTTGTCTTATATCATTAATGAAAACTCGGGATTAATCTCACATACGTAACATTAGATTAATTTCAACACCGAAGATCGTCAGTCACCGACGGACAATAGGTGTGTGAGCACGGAGCCCTCTGCGAATGTAGGGCCTCCCGTGTGGACGTATAAAATCTGTCCTCTCTTTGGTGATAAAATATCTATGTCATATGTCTTTTATTTTTCTCACGCGTGCACATACTAGGCGGGGCTTGGCTGACCATGTATTTATTTGTTGGACTCAGCCACTAAGAACGGTCAAGCGCAGATTTGCACCTGAGGACATATTTCAGCTCAACCCGTCGATGCACGTGGATTCTATGAAGGACTCTAAGTGCAAAATCTATTCTGGAATCATCTAAGGTGATCCCAGTAAACAGGTATACACACCCATGAACACTTTTCTTTGATTTAAAGCAACGATCCCGAAACCTATCAGTACAAGACATAATACAGGGCACTCGGTAAGAATCGAACTCACTGTTCAGTAATAATGGTCTAGTATATTATCACTATGAACCGTTAGCCCACTGAGCCGCAACTTATTTAATAAGCTTAGTTTTTGTCAGACACAAGGTCATATGGAGTCAAAAATCACTATCACAATGATGATCGCCAAACATATCAGCTCACTTAACGATTAACGCACTGAAAGACCTATTATTTGCTAAAACTTTTTTCGGTCGAAGGCTCAAAAAATGGAGCACTCAGTGGGATTGAACTCGTAAATTCGTAGTAATGTTAACTAAACTCGTTAACCATTACACACGGCTGGGGAACACTTTATTTACAAAGATTAGTTTTGGTACACGAATAGAGAAGTCAGAGATGATCGAAATCATTATTTAATAGTAATGCTTAGCTAGGGTTGCTCGCTAGCCTTTATCCCGCGATGAAGCGACTATGTTAATTGCTTTCATTAGCATGACAAAAGCTGAGATGTGAGATAAAGTGTTCACGATAAAAAAAAAAAAACGGATTTGACAACACGAGTTCGAATTTCGGCTTAAACAGTTTATACAAATCGACCACTCTCTGAATTTAAATGAAAGACAATAGTACACATGGATAATAAGGAAAATTTAATTGTTTATTTAGTTTTTCCAGCGTTCTTATAGTTTTCCGTTTGGTAGGTGTTAGGGAGTGCAAAAATTGTCCATTGTCCCAACACCTTTCGGCCAATTCTTTAGCTATTTTCAAGTTTTTTAGGTTCTTACAGGTGTTTTTAATTTCTCTTCATATTTTGACTCTTTTATTTGTCACGGGAATTCAGTGAGAGTCTTTCCATTTTTTAAAAACACCTATATATATATATATATATATATATATATATATATATATATATATATATATATATATATATATATATATATATATATAGAAAATGGACAAAGTCCGACAATTTATTAAAGACATTTTATATTTTAACATTATTTTTTTTTATAGATACAAGTATTTAAGTAAATGCTCTGTTTTTATTAAACAGTATTAAATA
>CAHIKZ030000513.1:130000-152500 GCA_903632075.3 Acanthosepion pharaonis | reverse complement strand
CAAAGATCCACGTTGTGTCATAAGAGAAAAAAGAATTCTTGAGGAAGCATCATTTTATGGTTCAAAGCAATCCTACGTCAAATAAAAATAAATAAAACATATTTTGTGTTTCAATAGTATCCTAATACATGCAAAAGCAAATAAAAATCAAACACGTTTTGTGGTTCAATGATTTACTAATGCATATATGAGCAAATACATGCATATTAAACACTTTTGTGGTTTAATTTTATGCTAAGGAATAGAGAAGTAATTAAAAAGAAATTAAACATCTTTTGTGGTTTAATGGTATCCTAATGCAAACATAAGCAAATAAATATATATTTCAAATTTTTTGTTGTTTAATTTTATCCTAACAAATACTGAAGCAAATAAAAAAGAAATAAAGCATGTTTTGTGGTTCAATAATATCTTAATGCATATATAAGCAAATAAATGTATATCAAACATTTTTTTGTTGAAACTTATATCCATGGAATTAATACAGAAGAACAAAATAAAAAAAAAGAAATTTAAATAGTCTTTTGGTATGTTTTGGGGTTCAATAATATCTTTTGAATGTATACATAAACAAATAAATATATACCAAAGCATTCTTTTTTATTGAAACTTGACTAATGCATGGAATAATAATACAACTAAAAATGTAAAGTTAAATCAAAATTTTGTATTGAAACAAGAAATACAATATTTACAATAGTCTTTTGGATATATTCTTATATTAAACACCGTTCCCGGAGAATCCTATTTGACAGAGTCGCATTATATAAAACATATTTTTTTAATTGATATCCGAATGCACCTCCAAACAAATTCGCATTTAACATCCAAACCAAACATGTCCTGAATAATTTTAAATAAAAATATTTTTATCATGATTGAGATGACTCTCGTGTTCGTCGAACAATTTTTAATCGCTACCTTACTAGGATGTCGTCCAGGAAAATTAAGCGTCAGGCAAAGTCTAAATCATTCAACACTTTTGTGGTTTAATTTTATCGTAATGAATACAGAAGCAAATAAAAACAATGGTATCCTACTGGATAGATAAGTAAATAAATATATATTAAACATTTCTCGTGGTTCAATTGTATCCTATTTAATACAGAAGCAAATAAATATATATAAAACATATTTTTTCAATTGATATCCGAATGCACACTGAAGCATTTTAACATAAAGTCATAAACATACTAAATCTTGCAAAATAATATTTAAATATGACTATATATCGACAAATATTTGATCATTTACAAGATGACACTCGTTGCCATAACCAACAATTTTTAATCCATACCCAATTAACTATTCCAGATTAAGAAATACTCCAATAGAAAATTAAGGAGTTTTGCCAGTTATTTCGTTTCTTTCTCCAGGGAAAAAAGACATAACTGGTCAAGACTACATTGTTCTCTCTACTAAACCTGATTGTTCATACTAACACTTCTACTTCTCTGTATATATTCCTGTTTGTAATATATCTGTGTTATTCCATACCTGTGTTCGAGTTCTTCTTTATTGGTTCTACCTTGGACTATCACCATGGTACAAGGAACCGGACGATAACAAGTCTTACCGGGCATAACAATAACCTTGGTATTTCGAAAAATACTTTTCTTATTCCTCCTTACAAGATGGTTCCTATGATTTAATACTACCCTAGAAGCCGCCCCTTGGCCCGTTTTTAGGCAATGTCCTGCGGAGGGATTTTGGGCTTTCGGCCTTTTATCTTCAGTGTCCTATGTACATAAAAGTTATCAGAATTTAGAAATAATAAAGTTATTTTATCTTTATTCGACACCTTAATTCGGCATAATCTTTCTTCGTATACATTTATTTTGCGCGCAATGATTATTTTCGTTTAAAATCAACATTTTTCGTGATCCCTTCATATAAAGTCACTTAAAGAGATTGGGGAACCCGAACTAAGTAATATTTCGAATATGTCACAGTACTCGTGCTAGAAAAATAAAAAAAATCATATGTGCAACCTACCGTGCCTCGCTTAATTTTTAATTACGGTTTAATTATATGATATCAGCTGCAATTGCGAAGAAAAGCGAAATTAAATTTAAACCTTTAATAAAGAATTGTTTCTTAAACATTTCTCTCTGTTCGATATTTAAATTTAAATTTAAATGAGTTATTTATCTAATTTTTAATCGCATGTAACTACAGTAGTCATTACCTGTTTCTTCAGGTTGTTTATGATTCGCCAAGAACGAAAAAAGACGGACGGACGGCCACACGTGCACAACGCTTTATTTATATAGATGTACCACATGTATTCTCCTTTGTATCGCTTGTTCATTTCCTTTACTGGCCCAGAGGTTTTGATTTTTCCTTACTGCCAAACCCAGAGATTGAACACACAATTTAGAACTAGATATGCCTTAACTATCTCTTTTTAGGCTGCCCATTTTGTTTCCACTGAACCAGAGAATGGATATATCCACGCAAAAAATGGGATACAAGATCGATTTTAAAGTAGGCTTTTGTAAAAAAAGAATATGCTCAAGTTCCCTTTTGCAGTGTCCCAGGCGCCGGGTAATGACCCCATCCCGAAGAAAATGCTGTGTATCGAGCTTAATGTACAATTCACATCCCTCTGCTCAGCTAGGCAAGTAGGCGACTATCGTCAGTACCAGACTCGGCGTTTGAACTCACAATCGCCAGAGTTCCAGGTATGTTTGAAGTAACGCTTTGTAGCGCTTGTCCATATTATAAACGTAACTAGATTGTAGGACTTTTCACTACAACCGTCCTCCGGTGGGGAGCTCACAAGTTCCAGACAACTAAGTACATTTTGATTAACGTATTAATCTACTAAGCAATAATGGATAAACTGAGGTTGAAATTTTACAGCTTTAAACCTAATTCGTAGTCATTTGCGTTATTTTACATACAGTTTATATTTTCAAGCACCCCATGTGCTTTAGGGAGCAAAACTGTCTTGTAGAATTCGATTTAAACTGTTAAAGATCTATTAAATAGAGCTTATTCACTATAAAGCCAAGTCAAATCGAATTTATTCAACTATAATTTGAGGTTATCGTGTCATTGTGAACTCCACAATCCATGATCTTGTCGACGGTTTCATAGTATGTATTTCACATACATTTAAGTTCAGACTTTTCTTTCTCCTAGACTTTTTTTTTTTTCAAGGCGGAAGAGGTCAGTCTGCTCTTACTCTTTAGCCCATACCTGGTAGGCAAAGAAAAATGGAGTCAGACATTTCTCAAGGGTATTAGCGCGAAAGTGAATGTAATGAAACGCAACTAGAATTCAATCTCGGTATATAGCCCTGGTGTAGCATTTACTATGTGTAGATACATCGTCAAGATCAGGGTGTTCACAATGAATTTATATAATCTCGACTACAGTCAATCTGTCACTACAAAGTGGATTACTAAAAGTGTATCGCAGTAATAATTTATTAGAACAGATCTGACTGCCTTGAAAATCACTATTTGAAATCCTAAATTTTCTTTTCCGTGATAACTGCATTAACGTTAAATGAAATCTTTTAAGAATGTACACATTGCCTGAAAATTAAAATATTATGCCTACGACAAAGCTTCATAAAACAGCACCGTGCTCTCATCAGGAAACGATATCTCATATCGTGTAAGTACAAAGACAGAATCATCCGAGAAGAAAGACGCTATTTAGACAAATTTACCTGCTGTCTTTGAAAATCAGCATTCGAATCGAGGCTTTCAAATGAGCTGGAATATACGAGATGCATCTCCGGCAAAAAAATATACAACTAGCTCAGCTATTAAGCATTCTCCTAAAAATAAAGCAATATCTTGGAATGAAGAAAAAAAACCTCTTGTTCAGTTTGGGCCATTACACCCTAACGACAACATCAATGTATAAGAGAGCTGGCGAAGGTAAATCGTCACTGATATTGCTCGCTTATGTCTTTATAATTAATTACAATCTGTGCGACCCTGCGATCTTTCGGTAATTGGAGGTGAAACAAGTGATAAGAATACGGCACCATTTTGTCTGCTAGTTCCCCAGAAAGAAGAAAAATGAACAGAGGAGTAGGCTGACCCCCATATTCAACTGTCGAAGAATGCTGTCTTCAAGTTTCCTCATATATATATATATATATATGTATATATATATATATATATATGCATAGATACATGTGTGTGTGATGTCTTCCTCCTTCCTTCTTGGTCTATGTCAGTATTTCATTTTTAAGAGGAAGGGAGCTTAATGACAATAAGTTGGATGTATTCACAATCTTTGATCATTCTACATTTACGTATTCCATTTCCAATGTCAGGGGCAGTATTAAATCAGTTTTTATTACCAACACTGTAAGACTTAATTACTTCGAAGGGTTTCAGCAGACGACAAGCTTTAAATAATTCTGACATTTGTCTCTTACGACAAGAGTTGAATTCAAAAAATAAAAATGTAATAAACTTTCTATTTTAAATAATCAACTGGATATATACAAAACAATGTAGTGTTAAGGAAAATTCTAGAAGAATATTGAGAATATATTTGTTATTGATAATAATACTGCAAGAATTCGTCTACGCAAATAAATAAATAAAAAAATTGAAAAAAGCTTGAGATGTTTAGATGCGATGCCGCCTGAATTATTTCCTCATATGTCTGGAAGTGTCTTTCAGAAAATAAAGTTAGAAGCTTTAAGAGTATAGATGAACAGGAAATATTTGAGGGATGTACTCTGGTGAGGAGTCACGGAAAGAGAGAGTTAGGGGTTCCGAGTTCAATTCGCGTTTGATTCAATTTTGTTCACTTCGCGCCAGTGCCCTTGAAAAAAGCATGAATTCATCAAATTTCAACTATGTGTTAAATAACAAGGCAAACGTTAGGCGGCAACTAGTCTAGGAGAAGGAAAACTCTGAATTCAGAACCAATCTGAAGAGGGATGAGCTCCGTCAGGCTATCTTGCATTAGACATACCGCAGCCATTTTATGAGCACAACGAGAAAAAATGGTTAGCAGAATTTGTGGAACAAGACACAATGAAGCTAACAGAGACAGTGGTAAAATAGTGAGTAACCTACATAAAAAAAAGCGTATGTAAATGTATTCTTAACAGCTGCTACATATTAACTGAGTGTAACACCGTCTTCTAATCTATTGTGATTTCATCACATATAGCAATTTCCTGTTTGGTATGTCCTGTCTGACGGCCATGTCACAAGGAAACATGTTTTCGTGCGATTACCGAACTTAAGCAACATCGAACCTGGTCAATACTTTGATGAGTGGCTGTTTGGGAATAGCAAGTGCTGTAAGCTTCAATTTGCGTTTGGTGTAATGGAGAACGGCTTGGAATTGGAGATCGGAACCCTGAATTCCAATTCCAGTCGGGTTCGATATATTCGACTACAGTATATATATATTCTACATCTTCAACCCTAATGGGTTATGGGACACTCTGCTGTACCAGTTACAAGTACCGTCACGATTAAATCATTATTATTGTTGAAGTTGTTGTTATTATTATTATTGTGCCTTAACTTCAACCAAGATCCCACAAGTGTAGCTCGTACATACGATTCGTAGTTAAAGATGTTGGAATCACTGTACCGCTCCATTAATTACCTGTCTCCTTGTGCTATCCGCTATGTTTACAAGAGCCAGATGAGGTGGAAAATGGAGCACTGATGCCATATATGGACATGAGCTTTCCCGTATTCACTTCCCAGTCTCGACAGAGTCCAAAAAACGTCTCTCCGCGTCCTTGTCGATGACAAATTATTTCCCACCCTACAACCCCTTTTCTCACAGACGAAGTGTCGTAAGATTCTCGCTACCGTATCGCCGTTTCGGTGGAAAGTGTTCCGATGAACTACACACCTTTGTTCCAGCAGTTCTAAATTTCACAGCTAAGACCCGTCATGCCACGCCCATTTATAGCGAACCACACTCACCCCTTCCGTATTCCTTTGTTGAGATGTAACTTCCACTCGAGCAGCTTCTTCCCACGAACCACTGCTCTGTGGAACCGATTACCAATAGGATGCTCTTCCGATCACTACAGTCTTGAACTGTTCAAATCTAGGATTAAACGCTATCATCCCCACAAATTTTACTCTGTAACCCTCTACCTCGCGTGGCTCCCGAGCCTTGTACAAGTTAAATATCACCGTGAAATATGTTCAAAAGCAATGCAAGGTATATGTTTAATGATATTGATGAATGGGGCATGTGATATGAAAGAAGAGATTATAGAAAATGAAGATTATACGGATAGATAAAGGTTGATTCTTAAAGAGATTATAAGGATAGATAAAGGTTGATTCTTAAAGAGATTAACAATTGAAAGATTAAAAAGATTAACAGGAAAGCTCTCAAGCAGACATCTGTTCCACTGGCTGTTTTTAAGGAAAATGCTTGTCAGTAAAACTTTCTTCTTATCTTTAGGAACACGGAGGAAATACGGGTGTTTCGACTGCGCGGGAATAGCATCTTAACATTTGTCATGAAAATAGCGACTGGCTGTCAAGGTAGAGTGCGTGGCGAAGAGGCCGCAGAGGAGATAATAATTCGTCTCCGATCAGATCACGTAGTCGAACTCCATTAAAACTGGAAAGTGAGGATTGGGTCGTTCCAGACAAAATATGGCAGCAATCCTCCATTTTCAGTTTGATCTGTGAATTGTCAAGTAAAACGAGCTAGGTACTTTATGAAGCGACATAAATAGCTGACCATTATCACAGCCTCTTTAGGCTTACTGTAATATTACATTAAAACAACGGTTCTTGTAAGACTACCGAAGTAAACAACGTCGTGCCTGTTCAGTACCTAGAAGGATGACCGCTTGAGAATACCAAGTGCTGTAAGCTTGGATGTGAGGGCGGAGTAATGGATAACAGCACGGAATTAAAAATTGTAGACTTATGTTCCAATTCCAGTCGGGTTCGTTACGTGCCTTTTCGCGCAAATACTATAAGAAATGAAATAAATCCACCTCTTCACCCCCAGCAATGGGGTAATTAGTAGGGTTTGTATCAATAAAATCATTATTATCTCCAAAAATTTCTAAAAATAATTTATGGTTTTAAATAACCTGCATAAGCCATAAAAACAAATCGATCAATAAATCCTGATTTCAAATGACTTTTGGTACGTCAGTATAAATTCAAAAATTGCTATTGTCTTAGAGAGTCATGTCTTTTTGTAAATACTATATTATGGTATGTCAGAGCATCGTTGGCAGCATCTATGCCATTGTAAGCAGAAATGGTATGTTAGGGCAGCGTTGGCAGCGTTTACGCCATTGTAAGCAGAAATGGTATGTCAGGGCAGCGTTGGCAGCGTGTATGCCATTAGAAACAAAAATGGTATGTCAGAGCATCGTTGGAAGCGTCTATAAACAGAAATGGTATGTCAGGGCAACGCTGGCAGTGTCTATGCCATTAGAAACAAAATGGTATGTCAGAGCATCCTTAGAAGCGTCTATAAACAGAAATGGTATTTCAGGGCAACGTTGGCAGAGTCTATGCCATTAGAAACAAAAATGGCATGTCAGAGCATCGCTAGAAGAGTCTATAAACAAAAATGGTATATCAGGGCAGCGTTGGCAGCGTATAGGCCATCTTAAAAGATATATCAGGACAGCAATGGCAGCGTCTATGCCATTGGTAATAGAAATGGTCGGCCAGTTTAATGTCATCAATTTCGGTTGTCATTAAGGAATAACGTGAAATTTTCCGAACCTTATTCGAGAAAAATGATTCGGAGCCAAATTCTGCTTTGTGAGGGGACATTTATCAGGCGGAAAATAATCCGGGAACTTTAGTCTGTTGTTATCACAAAAATCTTGATCCATTTTTAATTTAAGTTTTGTTTTTAACCAAAAATATGGATTAGATAAAATATAATAGAAACAGAACCCTACAAAACTATCGTGGCTCTTGGGCCTTGTATAGAGCGAACATAAGTAATAAAAGAAACGATTATCTTTGTTAAAGAATTGCTGAAGAATTGTGCTTGGTGTCTTTGGATTTCTTTTTTTACAACTTTAGACTTACTCAGGAGGGCAAGAGGGACTGAAGAAAATACCGCATGACATACTTGAAGACCTTGAGAAAATGGATAGCGGAAGTGGGTTTAGAAATAAAGAGAGAATATATTTACAGCTGCAAGGGACAGAAAATTATGGAGCGCCATGATCATCTACGTCCTGAGGGGACACGGTACATAAAGAATAAGTTTAATGCTGAAGTGAGAGTAAGAAGAATCTACTCTTACTGTGCATCTCGAGATTCTTAACAAAACCCAGAGAAGTGTCTGCAATACAATCGATCCTAACCTGGCATCTCGGCTTCAGTCACTTTCCCAACGTTGCTTCACTTTCCCGCTTCTAGATGTTCTGATGCGCCTTTTCACTTTAGTGCTTAAACTTTCCGAATTAACATGCAGTACTAGATTGACAGATCTGGCAATTTTAATGTTGAAATTACTACAGTGTAACCCGGATATAAGAGAGTTGTCGGGACCGGAGAAGAAGTCTCTTATATCCGGGTTTCTCTCATATCCAGGTTTGGTCTATTTTGTTTAGGTAAGTATGGGAACACTTTGGGGCCAGAGAAAATCTCTCTTATATCCGGGTTTCTCTTATATCCGGGTCTCTTATATCCAGGTTACACTGTAGTATTAACCAAAGAGTAAGAGTTTCTTTTCCCGCACATCTTGTTTGCGGAACTCCTTACCGGCTTCCTGTTTTTTCTGTCAACTACGATATTCAAAAATTTATATGCAGTGCCAATCGTTATCTTCTTTCTCCTTGAATACTGTTCTTTTTTTTTTTGTCCTCTCTATGTCTTTCAGTCTCAGTAACCCCTTGCATCATCGTGGCTTTTATTTCTTTGAAACGATTAAAAAATGTCTTCACAAATTTCCAGTATAATAACCGAGTAACCTCCCAATGCCGTTGTCTAAACAGTCTCAATATTTTCCTTAAATTTCTTAATCATTTTCCAATTAGCACGCTTCCAGATGTGATAACTATTATTGACACCACACTAAACGCTGTCACAATTTTCGAACCAAAGCTGTTTGCACAATTCCAAGTGGAGGGATGTTCCTACTCTGTCCTGTTTATTTTATATTTGTTATAAACCAGCGTATTGCGTTTCTTTATGTTGCTGTTGGCTGTCTCATCTTATTTCATCATAAAGCAAATAGCTTACTCGAAGTATTTTTGCTTCGATATAATTAATCTTGATACATTTTTTTATTGGGATGCATTTTTTTCTGTTTCACTTTTTAAGTGTCCTCTTCGTAAAACCATTTTGTGACTTTTTCCTTGCGATAGTGTCTGCGTTTTACATTTTTCATTAGCAGTTTTCTTTAGCTATTTTACATTGGTTATTTTCTTCTTCTTCTTCTTCTTCTTCTTCTTTATTATTATTATTATTATTATTATTATTATTATTTTTATTAGTAGTAGTAGTAGTAGTAGTAGTAGTTTACCTTTCACTATCTCTCTCTGCCTTGGTGACACTCCTCAATCTAGCGTTATCAGCAATCATGAAAGAAAGCGGTCCCGTTACTGATTGCATCGATCCCCACACACAAAAAACCCCACCGAAATAGTCCTGCGATTGAAGAAATTTAATGATGATGCCGCTGATAAGTTTGCACGTGCGATATGTCTGAAGCTTTTTGCCCAGACTTTAGGTAGGTATTGATCTTGTTTCTTCTTTAATAAATAGTGACGGGTCAGTCAGTCTGAATTAGAAATATTTAGAGTGCTTGAAGAATCTGATTTCTTTTGGGGAGTTGAACTGAATTTCAGTTTCTTTACAAAAAACATATACAAATATTTGGTTCAGCCAATTTGATCATTAAAGCCTTAAAAACGATTTTTAAAGAAAAGAACTTAAAACATAAATTTAAAGGGTATCCCATTTTCCTGCGACACATAGCGGGGTCGGGAGCGTTCAAAATTGTTAGGCCTCATGGGCATTTCCCCACCAGGCAGTACCTCTCTTTCGAGAAGGGAGTGGGTTTATTGCCCGGCGCCAAAAGGAAAAGTACAGAGGGGGCTTGGGCAATTTTTCCAAGGTATTAAGGGTAATCACACTCTAAACTTCGAGCTTGTGTCATTCGATCGCACTAAAAATAACCATTTAAAGTTTATCTGTCAATCGCCTCAGCATAAAAAAACGGTTGGCGTTCTGGGCTACTTATGAATTTTTACGACTAATTTAAAATTAAGTAGAGGTAAAAAGAGCTATTAAATTTAATATGGAATACGTTGCGCTAGAGGTAGTTTTGTACAACACATCAAATTGGTAAAAAAAAAAAAAATTAAATTAACAACGCTAGTTATGTTCTTAAATAGCCTCATCAGATCGAGACTTTCATATGGATATCATGTACGACAGACATTTTGTGAACATAACGAGAAAAAATGGTTAGCAGAATTTGTGGAACAAGACACAATTAAGCTAACAGAGACAGTGGTAAAACAGTGAGTAACCTACATAAAAAAAGCGTATGTAAATGTATTCTTAACAGCTGCTACATATTAACCGAGTATATCACCGTCTTCTAATCTATTGTGATTTCATCACATATAGCAATTTCCTGTTTAGTATGTCCTGTCTGACGGCCATGTCACAAGGAAACACACGTTTTCGTGCGATTACCGAACTTAAGCAACATCGAACCTGGTCAATACTTAGATGAGTAGCTATTTGCGAATGGCAAGTGCTGTAAGCTTCAATTTGCGTTTGGTGTAATGGAGAACGGCTTGGAATTGGAAATCGGAACCCTGAATTCCAATTCCAGTCGGGTTCGATATATTCGACTTACACGGAAGCAAATACCACTTGGAAATGTATGAATCCACCTGACCCCTCTTAGTTATGGATTAAATAGTAGGATTGTATTAATAACTCATTATTATATCCCTAAAAAATTATATCTAAAAATATTTTCTGACTTTAAATAATGTGTGAAATGTTAATAAGCCGTAAAAAAACAAATGAATCGAATCAAATTTTTTCTGTGTTGTGCTCTTTCCATGATATAGCAGTGAGCTTCTTTGTATACGTTCCATCATATAAAATATTTTCTGGTTTTAAATAACCTGAGAAATGTTGATAAACCGTAAAAAATCAATCAATCAAATCAAACTATGTCTTTGTTGTTCTCTTTCCATGATACACCAAGTATAGCAGTGATCCCCTCTGTATACGTTCCATCATGTAAGATATTTTCTAGTTTTAAATAACCTGCGAAATGTTGATAATCCGTAAAAAACAAAGCAATCAAATCAAACGGTTTTTCGCATATCACCGCTGTTACTATATACCACCTCGCAATTTTTATTGTTTTAAAAGCTAATTTTATCATTTTAAAAGCGAAAATGAATTTGTACATTTCTTCTTTTTTATTTTTATTTTTTTCGAGAATTTCAACAAAACTATTAATCTATAGCATTAGATTACTTATTTACTAACTAGCAGCAAGGCCCGGCGTTGCTCGTGCTGGATTCAAAAATCGTACGACTCATACAGCAATCGCTATCACTTGACTTAAAATATTTTTGCCCTTCCTTGCCTTTAAAGGAGTGCCACTTGCCGTGCTGATGTTGCTACATGCCTTACTTCTTGCCTATCTCACACTGCGAATTTTTTCTAAGCTCAATACTAAACATTAAATCTGTTACGAAAAAAGAACTAAACAAAATGAACACAAAACGATCAGCTTTAAAAAAAAAGGACTCGGAACTGGAAAAACCGAATGAAAAAAGAATGTTAACAACAAATACTTTTTCACACCCAACCCAGTTCTGCGGAATCAGAATCAACGTTGAGTTTAAGCAAGCGAATGAGCCAATTGGAATAAAGTGCCATGCAGATTTAAATTTTTCCCACTTGTGACGAATGCAGCTATCGATTTTTTTTTACATGCTAGCATGCTAGTTAACATTCGTGTCAGTCAGCTGTTGGCTCTCAGGCTGGCCAATAGAATCTTCCTGCCTATTCGTGGCAGCCAGCTATAGGCTCTCACTCTGGCCAGTACAAAATGGCCGCAAACTGCCGTAGAAGCATGAAAAAATCGATTATTTCCACTATCGAGGGAGTTGGGAAATGCAACGTCGGTCTTGGGCTTCCCGCTAACTTGGAGCATGTGCATGTAAATTTTGGTGCAAATCCGTCGAAAATTGCGGCCGTGCATTCGTTACACACACACAAAAACACACACGTCCTATCTTTTAGAGATCTATAGCATTAGAATACTTATTTACTAATCTATAGTAATCACTTATTTACAAGACTATTATTTAGAAGTTTATAAAAGTATGTGAAGCAAATGCAATGAAATAACGATATAACTTCGAAAACATATTTTGTTTCATAAATCCATAATAATGTCGGTAACTTAGAGAACAAGAGAAATTAAAACACATGACGAGTAATACTATTTATAAATTTTGAAAAATATGCATTTTTAGGACCTTATACATTTTCTTTTCAGATTATTTTTTATAAATTACCTTATTTTAGAATTAAGAAGACAGAACATAACGATTGACATTGCATTTAAATTTTTGAAGATCAAAGTTGACTGGGAAGCAAAAACCCGGAAGAGTCTTCCACAAATGGGAAGGGCGATAGAAAAAAATGTTAGCATAAAACATACGGTTACATTTAGCTATCTCAGCTGTAAAATGATGAGACCTTACCGCCAATCTAGTACTGCGTTTACGTTCATCAAGTCTAAGTACTGTAGTGGCAAGTTCATCAGAACAATTACCATGAAAGTATTTATAAAAAAGGCACAGGGAAGCTAGATTAGAACTAATAACATTTTTCTTTGGATTCTATCAAGAATCTCTAAATATATAGCAGGAGCATCAGACCAGATGTGGCAGCCATATTCAAAGCATGGACGAATGGTAGACTTATAAATATATAAGATAGATTCCGGCGAGAAAAATTCTGTAACACGACAAAGTGAACCAATTTTCTTAGCTACAGACTTTGCAATTGATTTAATCTTCTCTTTCTTCTTCATGTAGCGGAAAAGCCAAGTTGCCAGATTAGAACTAATAATATTGCAGATTTTTTTTTTTTTTTTTTTTTTTTTGGTGGAAAGGTTTTTTAAAACAAGCTTAGATGTATTTTCTAATTCCAGATTAGGGTGAGAATTTTGAAGAATCTGTGAAATATTTGGCGAGACCTGGGAAAAGCTGGGTAATTTGACATTAATCGAACTAATATCAATGTCACTTTGCTGGAGATTAATATCAGCCATGATTCTTTTAATTTTCCATGTGGGACAATCAAACGATGATTATAGCAATTTAATGAGCGTGGCTTAGGTGTGGCACAAGTATGGTGCATCCAGTGAGGATTGAACTCAGTACTCAGTCATAATTGATCTCGCGAGACCAGCGTGTTAACGATTTCGCCACGTCACGGGCTCTAGCGAGCTATTATTATACATTCATTGCAACATGGGTGATTATTTTTATATCTCTTTCATGTTCTATAGTTGCGATAATTTTTATAAATTTATGAATAAAACATGTTTGCTTGGTAATTTTTTTATAATCTTGTAAATATAATGTGTCTTACAAATAAGTTAATAAAATACAGTCTAATATTTTTTTGTTTTCAATTCTCAAGAAGAATGAAAATCTATAAATCCAGTTACAAACATTTAGGTTTTATTAAAATTCTAAAAAAAAAATAAATTAAGCAATAAAATTGCGAAGGAAGTATAACGGTGTCAGGAGAAAATCCGTCCGACATATATGTTTTTTTTTTTGGTGGAAAGGTTTGTTAAAACAAGCTCAGATTTATTTTCTATTTCCAGATTAGGGTGAGAATTTTGAAGAATCTGTGAAATATTTGGCGAGACCTGGGAAAAGCTGGGTAATTGGACAGATAAACAGATAAGTGCATATGTTCAAATTCCTTGTATTTCAGAATACCGTTTCATATAAGAAGACATGATCCGAAATCATATTACTAAAAGTATCAGTACATGGAGATAAATTTGAAACGTAATTCTCAGACAAAATGGGAGAAAACCCTATGCTTCAGTTTCTCATAAGCTAAACTGCCTATAAATTTACATTCATGTGCGTATATCTGTTTGTGTACGGGTGTAAGTGAGTGAGCCAGACAGCCAGCCGGACAGTAGTTAGAAAGAGGAAGTAAGGAAGTCGGCCATAACTCTTTTTCCCGCCTTTCACTCGACCGACACACTACATGGAAAGTGTTTTAATCTCAGAGCGCCTAATCCGACCTGGTTGACATATAACGACATTTCAACGGAGACAGAGAAACAAGGGCAGAAAAAAGGAACCAAAAATATGACAACGACCGTCGCGATGACAACGACGACGATGACAATGATGGTGATGCTGACGGAGCTCTTAATGATAATGGCCGAGTTTAGCTTCAACGACTCGTCTCAGCTACCATGAGCGCCATTAACATAGTTTCGCGCTCTTTTAACCTTTCATCAAGTCGATGGACTCAATCAAAGAAATTGCATTTCTTTTATTTCTCACTGAATACACGTAAATTAACATAAATATTCATTTAAACACTTAATATTTCTAGGCTCTATAGTGATATTGAGCAAGATTATCACCTCATCGTCAGCCGTTGTTAGTTTCCACAGGTTTGTCTTAAATCCTGACAGCGCGACGCTACAGAATCACAGAAAATTATACCAAATAACAGAGATATTGAAGACTTTTAATAACTAAAATGGATATAACACATAACTGGAAGAGTAAATGATGACATAAACAAGATGTTGATATTCCACATTACTAAAAAAAGATAGGAAGGAAACAGACGTCAGTACTGGAAAGAGTGCTAACAGCTAGTGGATTTGGAAAAACTATCTTTCCGAAAAATTATTTTAAGAGAGAGATTTTATAAAATTCAACCTACAGTAGTACTGTCTGCTCGGTTAATTAATGCCGAATGTTTCCTTATAAGGAAACAGCTAATATTACCATTAACAAACACATACTGACGCGTATTAATTTTTAAGCAGACACACACGTACACACGCAAGCACACACACACACACACTCTCTCTCTCTCTCTCTCTCTCTCTCTCTCTGTGGCATACAATTATTCCTTCTCTTCCCATATATATTTCCCACTTAGGTGTATTATCGTTTTAAGGCGATCATATAGATTAACGCTCTAAATTATCACAGTTCTTAGGTGTAGGCAGTCAGTTGCAGCAAAATATTAATTACTCTTAGGTTCCTAATACAAGAAGGGCGTTAATAACTAGAGCTTCAATAAACGGGGGTCGTAATAAAAGTATTTTTTAATCGTTTCACCCCAAGCAAGGGAACAGAACCACTGAGACGCGGGGGGGGTACTATGCGTAAAAGAATATTAAAAAAAAACAAAATATTAAGGAACGAAAGAAATAAAAGAGTAGAATCTAAAGATTGACCTTCCATACAAATTATTGATGATCACAGTTGACAGGAAATTAAGAAGCCGGAACAGAGTTCCGCAAGAGAGAAGTGCGATAAAAGAGACAACTACACTATTTACATTATTCGGACTATTGTCCTCATCTTTGTCGCCATATCTATAACAACGTTTCGGACGTTGTACGCTCCGGCCTTCTTCAGGTGGTTGGAATGTTAAACTGAACCGTTTATTTCGCTCACTGGGGTAAACTGTTCTAGTTCTAAGCCCAGAAGAATGTTTTTATTTTAAGAGAGCGATGATTTTCTTTATGTGCTTTTATACGCAGCATGCCTTCGGAACGTAGGGGATTATGGCTCTCCACAGCATCCTATCATTTGTATCTCTAAACTATATTTATCCCCTTACTATAACTACCAGTCCGTTTCCTGCTATCATTTACATAAGCTTATTCGGGAGGTTACTTTTTGTTTTCTTCGGCCTCTCTTGCCTTCAATATGTTTTGTGCGTCGAAAATTCTCGAAGCCCACTTTCCACATTATGTTTCCCCAAAGCACGAATACTATTTTTAAAAAGTTGATACTTTGAAAGAGAATAGTCTAATTTTATTGTATTAGATGTTATCTTACTTATTATAAAACGCAGATTGTGTTTGTGTGTGTGTGTGTGTGTGTGTACGTTTATATATTGGATCGGATTTCCTACATTTTTCAACCGATTTCAACAGAACTTCACAGGACTGCGTAAAATTACCTTGTGGTGGTTGTGACAGTGCCAAAAATTAGAAAAAACACAATTGTTTTTGCACGAAATCAATTTGAAAACATGATAAAACACGATTCTGTCGCCAGAATGAAAGGGGGACAACTCATACTCATAAGTAATACTTATAAAACCCAGCTTGTGTGTGTGTGTGTGTGTGTGTGTGTGTGTGTGTGTGTGTGCGTGTGTGTGTTCGTTTATATATGGGATCGGATTTCTTACATTTTTCAACCGATTTCAACAAAACTTCACTTTTTTTTGGCAGGTAGTGTTTCTTATTGTCTTGCACACTTTTTTCTTTATTTTTACATGCAGAATGCTTTAAAAATTCCATTTACAAGACAATTGTTTATAATAAAATTCTATTCAATCGATAGGCTCATAATGATTGAAAACAATGTTTTTGTTTGAGTTTGGGTTTGACCAATTCGTAAAAAAAAAAAAAAAAACTAATTAACACATGCGTGTCCGTCAACCTTAAAAATAATCTTTGCCAATTTTATTTTTCAATCTTTATGATGGTCGATACTTTATCTATCTCTTACTGTTACATCCCCGGGCAACGCCGGGCTCTACTGCTAGTATTAAATACCCACCACCGTCTTTCCTGTGCACTTGATTTCATAACCATACCAGATCATTCGTTTACCAGCCGTAAAATAAAAGTCACGTAAAAACAATTGAATAATACACCTATGACCCGCTAATTATTAATCTCTCGTATTTCTACAGTATCCTTAACCGCTAAAAACTAATATTAAACTGTAACATTATCTCTGTTTGTGGAACCGAGACTGTATCACTTATACGCAAGATTACATTTTATGGGCAGTCCTGTATTGCAGTCAATTTTTCATCATTTACCGTTGTGCAGTGCGCATGTGTGTAGGGCCGAGTCTCGTCCGAACGCCGAACCTACATTCTCGTGTATGGCATAAAAGTTCGTCATCTCGCTGGAGTAAGTCAATATATCTGTCATATGTTTTCAAACGTATGCACACTCAGGTGCAGCTGGAACGATCACATGGATCTGTACTTGGCAACTAGAATTAAAAGATTACCTCCCTGTCATGTCAATCCTGCACCTGTTCCCCTCTAAAGGATTCAGGGTGTGAAATCTATTCCGGCATCGTCTGATGTGAGACTAGTGTATACAACTAAAAACAAAATGTTGCTGGAAAATTAGTAATGCTCCTAAAAGTAATGGTTTATCCATTGTGTCCTGTTTAGGATTCGTTTTTGGTTGCTTCTAAAGTCTATTTCAACTCTATGCATCTAAAGTTTCCGCTTAAACTCTAAAATTCTATTCACTATTTATTTCTAAAATTTTCTTTTTCTTTTTTTCTCAATAGAAGGAGATAATTTCGCCTATCGTCCGGTTCAAACTCCTCCCCGTTTTTTTGTTTTTTGGGGGTTTTTTTTTAACAGGAGTAAAGGTTTATCCATTGTGTCGTGTTTAGGATTCGTTTTTTGGTTGCTTCTAAAGTCTATTTCAACTCTATGCATCTAAAGCTTCCACTTAAACTCTAAAATTTTATTCACTATGTATTTTTTAAATTTTCTTTTTTTCTCAATGGGAGTAGATAGGTTCGCCTATCGTCCGGTTCAAAATTCCTCCCCGGTTTTTAACAGGAGCAGAATTTTATCCATTGTATCCTGTTTAGGATTGGGTTTCTGGTTCCTTCTAAAGTTTGTTTTTTTAATTTTCTTTTACTCTCAGTACCCACGTTTTAGTGGCATTATCACTTTGTTAAGGGTGAACTGATTAAAATATATAGGTTTAGGAAGCTATAGAGAGCCATGATCTTCCTAGTCTTACAGAAACGGCACATATGAGAAAAACTATTGGTAGCAATAATCTACGAATTCTTTATATAATCTATTGTCTTTATTAAGGATTTAACGTACATAGAATAACAACAAAATTAAGTTGATGGAAATGTCACCAATCTGAAGAATTATTAAGAAGGATAAAAAAATTCGGAGCCATGTTTATTCAAGCTTAGAAGTATCTCACTTCTTCTGAAACATAGATTCTTTCTATTTCGGTTTTGCATCAAATGTACTTATTTTTATCTTGTAAAATCTAACTTGACTTGTACAACATCTGTATTGAGCATTTTGCGACGCCTGTCATCTCCAGTAATGCTATGTCATTCACACTCCTTTCATCTTTTATCTTTCTTTAATGTTCGATGAAGGAAGTGAAAATTTGAAGTTGACATTTTTTTCCGTTGACATCTTGTTTTTTTTTGTTTGTTTTTTGTTCTTTTTTTTTTATTGTTTTTTGTGTGTTTTCATTGAAAAACTTACATATTTTTATATAATAGATTTCTTTTTCCTCGAAACAGAATTCTTCCCATCTCCTTTTAGCGTTATCATATTCGTCTCCCGGAGTTTTCGTCACTTTGCTATCGACAATGATCGGACAATTCATTTTCTTTACTCGCCTATAAATCTTCCTTCCTAGATTTTTTTTCTTTATGTTTTACTCTAGTTTTTATCCAAATGTCCCACGATTATTGTAATTATTGTCGTTGATTGTTGATACTGATATCCTGCCCATCTACATACGCATAGGCCTTTTCAGCGGTGAACTTTTGATTCGTACCAATTTTAAATAGTTTCACTCACATTTACCATGTCAACCTAGTGTTATTATTAATGTTATTAAATCAGTTGAAAAAAATTTTAACTTCTTGACAACACAATAAATCATTTTATATATTATTCATTGTAATTCATCTTCCTACTCTATTTATTGGTGTCTACTTCAAAATCGCTCTTGAATATATATATATATATATATATATATATATATGAAGAGAGATTTATATATAATATATATATATATATTTATATATATATATATATATATATATATATATATATATATATATATATATATATATATATATATGCAAGCAAATATATGGATATAGAATGGATATAGATCCGACAGTATGAAGAAAAATATACGGAAAAAACAAACAAAAATCCTTATATACAATTATGCTGTTTTATTATTAATATGTCAAAAATATTTTCATAATAAAAATCTTAGGCGGATTTATGAAGCAGTATATTTTTCTTCATATATATATATATATATATATATATATATATATATTTGTACATTTATGCAGCAAAACACGTTAGTCAAACACGCAGACTCCATTAGATCTCATTTAAATATTCATGGAGACCTACCGGACAATATTCGTAACAAACTTTTTGACAACACGAATAAAATAGCATCATCTACATGCAAAAAAAGCTAAAAATAATGGAAGCCTTATTAATAAAAACAAAAAAAAAGCAACACTTAATAATTTTAACTTTGAACATGAACACAATATCTTGACCGTGTTTAGAAAAATGAGAACATTTTATAAACATACATACAACAAACAATCTCTTATTTAACAATTAATATATTTAATCCTTGAAAATGGCTAAATGTATAGCCGAAAGCCCTCGGATAAAAAATACGTTCAAACAGGTTTTATATAATTTATCAGCCGAAAAGAAAAAAAATATTAGATCGCATGAGAAATTGTATAAAAAACTAAATAAAAGCACCTTGTCTGTCGTATTCAATGAAATGTGCATGAAATAAGAATTGCTGCCCAAGCACACACACACACACACACACACACACACACATATATATATATATATATATATATATATATATGCATGTATGTATGTATGTATGTATATATATATACATTTGTGTATTTAGGCATCAAATTTTCTTTTAGTTTGATTGAATAAATTACAGACATTATGTCTGCTAATTTTTAACAAAATCTGTTCATATTCACAAATAAACGATGAGAGAAATGTGTTATAGCTATTTAAACTAAAGAAAGAAAGAAAGAAAGAAAGAAAGAAAGAAATGATCCATTGAAGTTTGAAATCGCAAGGCTTTGGAAGATGAAGAAGATCACAATTATAGCAGATGTCATTGGTGCAGTTTGTACGATGGTTGACAGAATGGAAATAGGAATAAAGAAAATTGACATTGATTGTCCAGCGGATCTCTTATTGAAGATATCATCTTAGGAACGGCAAGAATAACTCAGAAAAGGATGAACACAAAGTCAGGGGATAATTGGAGGCAGTTAGCTGTGACCAGCTATTCACGCATTAATTGCCAGATATTATATTAAAAAATACTGAAATAATATACTACTACTAATAATAATAATAATTATAAGAAGAAGAAGAAGAAAATGCAGATCTTGTGATAAATATCCTGAAACAATTCTTGTATCAGCTTGCACAATATTAGCATTCACTGAATACAAAATACAGCATGATAGAGTGGGCCGATATATGCACTGGAAAGTATGCAACTTTTACGGGAAAAAAGCTCCAAGCAACCGGTGTAAGCATCAACCAGACCCGATTACAGATATAAGACCTGTAACAATCTTATGGGACTTTACAATACACACAGACAGAACAATCAATGCTAATCGCCCTGACAAAGGTCACGAAAACAGAATTTCTTTTTGACATGGTAGTTCCTGCAGATTGTATGTATCTTTGAAGTTCTTTTAAAAAAAAAAAACTACCAGAATACAAGGATTTTGCAACTGAAAATCTCAAAAATATGGCACATGAGAACATCAATAATTCCAGTTGTAGTTGGAGCCTTCGGATGGATTGAAAACAGGTTCCGATAGACTTATTGATGGTATTACTGGTAACCCATGCCTTAAAGAAAAACAAAACTGGTACCCAAAAATACAGATCACACATTACAATGAGCTTTATCTATGTAAAATGTATGTGATCTTATTTATTTTTAGATACAAAATATGGTCAGTGGAAAATGTCATGTTGCCATTTCTGACCTTAGGTCTCAGGATGGGACCAGGAAGGAAATGTGTATACAGAAGAAATCAATTGGAATAATAATAATAATAATAATAATAATAATAATAATAATAATAATAATTTGACAGTTTTCAAATGGATGAAGAAATACAAGTAAAGCGCAATACACGGCCTGAAGATGTAAAATACTTAAAAAAAGAAAGCAAAGGCTACCGACCAGATACAGAAACGATGAGAAGATAAACCTCTTGACGTTCAATACTCTGCCCATACCAAACATGCTGATGTAGATAACCCCCGTACCCATCAGTGATTATGTAGTGCAGGGTTAAAAGCTGAAACCGAACCTTTTATTCTTGCTACACAGGACCAATGCTTGCTAACTAGAAATTATCAAACACACATAGTGAAAAATTGTGTTAGCCCAGAATGCAGATTCTGTGATAAATATCCAGAAGTGACTGAATAACTTATATCAGGTTGCGCGGTATAGGCATCCAGTGAATACAAAATCCGGCATGACAGAGAGGTCAATATCTGAACTGGAAAATCTGCAACTTTTACGGAAAAAAATCTGCATGAAATTGGTATGAACCGGTTACGGAGATAGGACCTGTAACAATTTTATTGGACTTTATAATACACACAGACAGACCAATCAAATCCAATCCCCCAGATATCAGGATTAGAGACCGCAAAGACAAAAAGTGTCTTCTTATTGTTATGTCATTCCCTGGAGACTGCAATGTATCTTGGAAGATTTTCAAAACCTATCAAAATACAAAGACCTTGAAATCGAAATCTCAAAAATGTTGCACATGAGAATATCAATTATTCCAGTTGTAGTTGGAGCCCTCAGATTGACTGGGAAAGTTTCCAATAGACTCATTGAAGGCATTCCTGGTAGCCTATGCCTTAAAGAAATACAAAAAAATGTTTTCACGAGTATAGCCCATACCTTACGAATGGTTTTATCTATGTAAAATATGAGTGATATTTTTTTAGTGGGAAATGTCATGATACCATGTCTGACTTAAGGTCTTTGGTCGTGACCCGGAAAGAAATGAGTACACACCAGAAATGAAAGGAAATAATAATAATAATAATAATAATAATAATAATAATAATAATAATGAGATAGGACCTGTTACAATTCTATGGGACTACCCAATACACACTGACAGAACAATCAAGGCCAACCGACCAGATATTGTTATTAAAGACCACAAACAAAAACGGTGCCTCCTTATTGATATGGCAGTCCCTGCTGACTGCAATGTATCTTTGAAGATATTCAAAAAGTTGTCAAAATACAAGGATCTTGAAATAGAAATCTCGAAAATGTGGCATATGGGAACATCAACAATCCCCGTTGTAGTTGGAGCCCTAGGAATAGTTGGAAAAGATTCCAGTAGACTAATTGAAGGGATTCCTGGAAGTCCATGCCTCAAAG
>CAHIKZ030000513.1:125000-127500 GCA_903632075.3 Acanthosepion pharaonis | reverse complement strand
CCATTTTCGCTTCCATTTCTACATAAAAATCATATTTTTTATTTCCATCCATCCATCCATCTTTTCCACTTTTTAACATGCTCACTTGTCAAGCCTGTTGGTCATTCATCAGCGATCCTAAGCGATCCCACTTCCGCCTTCCCAACATGCTCGTGGGCATGGGCTGTGCGCTGATAAGTCGGCCATCCCTCTCCAGCTGTGGGCGACAAAGAATAGCTGCATAACTACAGGATATGACTATTCGTTTTCTAATGATTTATCGATATGTCCCGCATAGAAGCTGAGACATTTCCAAACAGCAATGGACTTTCCTGGCCTGAGTGCTCTGGTCTCAGTAAATTCTGTCAGTCGTTTGGCGCCGGTTGGTCAGAGGTTTCCTGTTGTTGCTTGGGGGATTATTAAAATACAATTTTCCAAAGATGAATTCAGTTATATGCTTCAAATCGATTTTTTTTTTAGCATTTCACTCCAAGTAAGGCGATAATGCTACTAAAAAGCAAGGGGTTACTCGAACTGGAAGAGAATGAGAATAATTTAGAGAGGAGATGGCAATAAAAGAACAGATTTCAGGAAGACAGAAGATGGCGATTGACGTTGATTTAAATTTTTGAAGATTTTAGGCGGCTAGAAAGCAAGAACCCGGAATAGAGTTCTACCGGTGAGAAGTGCGAGAAAAAAAAAACTATTATGATAGAACTTATGGTTACATCTAGCTGATTCAATCGTAAAATGATGAGCCATAGTAACCAATTTAGTAGTACACTTAAATATATCGTTATAATGGGGCCTCACATCAGTGAGGGCGGCCGGTGTGCAACTGTTCAGCGGCTTCTGAAAAAATTATAAAATAAGAAGATTCCATGATATACCCAAAATAAGGGGGGTGTTACGGTTTTTGGGGTATATACTATACATAACTAGTGAGCGAGACAAAATGACTTATTTCCCTTTATAGTCTACCAATAGAAGGTTGACCAATCAGGAGCCGCTGAACATTGTATCCGTCGTGTATAAAGGCGGCCATCTTAGTTTCTCCTACCAACCTGACCAGAGGCAACTTGTCCGGCGAACAGGACAGACGGAAGAACTACGCTCTGCTACCTTGCTGCGATATCCACTGCGAACCTGAACTACGCTTTCCTACTGTCTCCGAAATATTCACTGCCAACCTCTGGATTCTATACTTGAGGACGACCGTCATGAAAATGTCTAACAAATCCTTCTTTGGATTTTGTCGAGAATCTTGCGAAATATAGCCGGCGCAGCAAACCAGATATGGCTGCAATATTCAATGCACTGACGAATTGTAGATTTTATAAATGTGAAAGATGTATTGTCACGACACAGTGGATCGGCCTTCATAGCAACCGACCTAACAATTGATTCAATACAAGTACTTCACTTCATGTCGGTAGAAAACATGAGACGAAGAAAGCACGATAAGTTTTTTCTTTTGTAGGCTGGAGTTTGATGAAAAATCTTGTGCTCGAAAAACGACTATAAAGAAATGAAACTTAGTAGTACTGATAGCAGACAAGGAAAGGAAACTATAAAAATTAGAGATGGAAAGCAAGAAGAAAGGACTACTAATCATAAACTACAAGAAGACAAAATGCATGGTCGGAGATACTAAAATCAAGCAGGTACAGAAATTTAAATATCTGGAAAGTGGTCCAACAGAGGACGGAAAGTTTGACACTGAGATCCGATGACGTATTGGAATGTTCCGAAGATACATTCCAAAAGCTAACCAGAGTATTAAGAAACAGAAAAAATGTCGTTGGAAACAAAGAATACTGAACTGTTACGTAATATCTATCCTCCTGTATGCTAGACAATCTCCTCAAAGATGAAGAAGACTTGAAGTAGCAGTAATGTGGTTATACAGAAATATGCTGAGGATATCATGGGCCGAACGTGTGGGCAACAACGAGGCTTTGGAGAGAACGGAAACAAAAAGGAAACTTATAATTAACGCTAGGAAGAAGTAGTTGAAATTTTTGGAGGACGTAATGAGAGATGAAGGCTTGGAAAATCTGATACTCACAGGATAGATTGAGTGAAAGCGGGACAGAGGAAAGCAGCGCGTAATATACTTGATGATCTTAAACAAATAGATGGCAAAACAGAGTTTGAGGAACAAAACTTATTAAGAGCTACAAGAGACAGGAAGATGTGGAGGGCCATCATTACCTACGCCTTGAATGGACACGGCAAATAAAAGAAAGAAGAAAGTATCAGCTACTAAATATTTAAGAGAAAAACTAATGTACGGTGACATTACTGAATAATATGTTGAGCTTGAGATGTTCCCAGTAAAATGTAAAAGAGTAACAGCAAAATTTCCAACAGGTTGTTGTGATAGATAATTTCACATTGTACTCGATACAAATATTACAAGTAGATAAATGTCCTTCGGGCGAGAATATTCATCTTCTTCGTGCGATCGAGTTCTTTCACAATATTGGTGATCTTGGCTCTCCACAACGTCCTATAGCTT